>SJXQ01000451.1:182519-212569 GCA_006408695.1 Aepyceros melampus | reverse complement strand
GAGGAATAGGACGGGGAGACCACTTTCTCCCCCACAAATTCATCAAAAGAACATCTCAACGCTGAATAAAATCTACAGGGCAACTTCTGAATGCCAGCAGAGGACATCAGGCATCCAGAAAAGCAGAACATTGTCTTCAAAAACAGGTAGGAAAAACACAAAAGATGAAAAAAGAAACAAAGAAGGTAGGGAGGGAGCTCCATCCTGGGAAGGGAGTCCTGTCCCAGGAAGAGTTTTAAAGAGAGGTTTCCAAATGCTGGGAAACACTCACTGCCGAATCTGTGGCGAGTCTTGGAAGCACATAACAGGGAAGAAAAATAAATGGGTGATTAAGACCAACAGATTACGAGCCCAATGGTAACTCCCCCAGTGGAGAAGCAGAGCAGACGCCTGCATCCACCACTAGCAAGTGGGGGCTGGGCAAGGAGGTGCGGGAGACGAGGGCGGCAGCGCTTCTTAAGAATCGGCAGAAATGCCCACACGTAACCAGAGCGAACTAACTTGGGCTAGCACACCAGACTGTGGGACAGTTACCACTCGAGAAGCTCTAACATAAGACACCACCAGGACCGCACACAGAACAAAGGATGGAAAAGAAATAGCCGGCTGCAGACCAGCCCCCACCTGCAACAGGCAGCCAGAGCCGTAAGGGCTGGAACGTGGCAATCGCAGCCCCGGAGGGACTTTACTGATCAAACTGCAAACAGGCTTCTTTGCTAACTGAGACTTTCTGGGGTGCTGGACAGTCACAACTTGCCTGACAAAAGGTCCTGGGGTACACCCAGAAAACTGAGCAGCAGGAAAAGGCAATAAGCCGCTCAACTGCACTCGCCAAACACCTGAGCTACTTGGTCCTGGGAAGGGCACAAAGCACAGGCCCAATCAAGTCTGTGACTACCTGGGCGCCGAGCCTGAGCGGCTTAGACCAGGGAGGTGCATGCAGCCTAGGGCCGGCCTCAGACGGTCCACAGCAGAGAAACGTAGAGCCTGAGCGGTGTGCGCCAGGGCAGGTCCAGTAGGGCTGAGACACTGCAAATACACACCAGAGCTATTTGGTAGCAGCATCCCTCCCTCCCCACAGTGCGACTGACCAAGGGAGCCTATTAAAAAAAAAAAAAAGTGACTTCCACTGCCCCCCTGTGTCAGGGCAGAAATCAGACACTGAAGAAACCAGCAAACACAGGAAGCTGAACAGAGGGAACCGCCTTGGAAGTGACCCCATGCTGCCTACAACACTAGAGAAAGTCCCAGAAATATCATTACTATTTTTTCAACCATTCTCTTTTATTATTATTATTATTATTTTTTGGTAGTAATACACACCAGAGCTATTTGGTAGCAGCATCCCTCCCTCCCCACAGTGCGACTGACCAAGGGAGCCTATTAAAAAAAAAAAAAAGTGACTTCCACTGCCCCCCTGTGTCAGGGCAGAAATCAGACACTGAAGAAACCAGCAAACACAGGAAGCTGAACAGAGGGAACCGCCTTGGAAGTGACCCCATGCTGCCTACAACACTAGAGAAAGTCCCAGAAATATCATTACTATTTTTTCAACCATTCTCTTTTATTATTATTATTATTATTTTTTGGTAGATGTTTTTGTTTGATTGTTTTTTCTTCCTTTTTTTTCTTCTTTTTTTTTAATTTTTAAGTCCTCTATTTCTCTTTTAATTTTAATTTTTATAACCTACTACCACTTTTCAAAAAAAAAGACCCTATTTTTAAAGCAAATGCCATATATACATATATATACAATTTTTTGTTTGATTTTTTNCCACAATGAGGTACCATTTCACACCAGTCAGAATGGCTGCGATCCAAAAGTCAACAAGCAATAAATGCTGGAGAGGGTGTGGAGAAAAGGGAACTCTCTTACACTGTTGGTGGGAATGCAAATTAGTACAGCCACTGTGGAGAACAGTGTGGAGATTCCTTAAAAACCTGCAAATAGAACTGCCTTATGATCCAGCGATCCCACTGCTGGACATACACACCGAGGAAACCAGAATTGAAAGAGACACGTGTACCCCAATGTTCATTGCGGCACTGTTTATAATAGCCAGGACATGGAAGCAACCTAGATGTCCATCAGCAGATGAATGGATAAAAAAGCTGTGGTACATATACACAATGGAGTATTACTCAGCCATTAAAAAGAATACATTTGAATCAGTTCTAATGAAGTGGATGAAACTGGAGCCTATTATACAGAGTGAAGTAAGCCAGAGAGAAAAACACCAATACAGTATACCAACGCATATATATGGAATTTAGAAAGATGATAACGATAACCCTGTATGCAAGACAGCAAAAGAGACATAGAGGTATACAAAAGTCTTTCGGATTCTGTGAGAGAGGGCGAGGGTGGGATGATTTGGGAGAAGGGCATTGAAACATGTATAATGTGAAATGAATCACCAGTCCAGGTTTGATGCATGATACAGGGTGCTCAGGGCTGGTGCCGGAGAAGGCAATGGCACCCCACTCCAGTACTCTTGCCTGGAAAAACCCATGGATGGAGGAGCCTGGTGGGCTGCAGTCCATGGGGTCACTAAGAGTCGGACACAACTGAGCAACTTCACTTTCACTTTTCACTTTCATGCGTTGGAGAAGGAAATGGCAAGCCACTCCAGTATTCTTGCTTGGAGAATCCTAGGGACAGGGGAGCCTGGCGGCCTGCCGTCCATGGGGTCGCACAGAGTTGGACATGACTGAAGCGACTTAGCAGCAGCAGCAGCAGGGCTGGTGCACTGGGATGACCCAGAAGGATGGTATGGGGAGGGAGGTGGGAGGGGGGTTCAGGATGGGGAACACGTGTACACCCATGGCAGATTCATGTTGATGTACTGTAAACCAATACAATATTGTAAAGTAATTAGTAATTAGCCTCCAATTAAAAAGTAATTAGCCTCCAATTAAAATAAATAAATTTATATTAAAAAAATACACTTCAAAAAGAAAAAAAAGAAACAGAAAAATCTCAAACAATTTAAACTTACACCTAAAAGAGATTAGAACAAATGAATTCCAAAGTTCATAGAAGGAAGATCAGAGAGGATAAATGAAATAAAGACCAAAAAGACAATAAAAAAAGATCAGTGAAACTAAAAGCTGGTTCTTTGAAAAGATAAACAAAATTTGCAAACTGTTAGCTGACTCACTAAGAAGAATAGAAGGTTCTATTGAATAAATCAGAATATTGCCGTAATCTTGCAATAACTTTATATGATGTCAGATGGTTACTAGACTTATTGGGGTGATCAACTGCATAATGTAAAAATACAAAATCACTATGTTGCACACTTGAAAGTAATATAAACTGTATGTCAACTACATTTCAATTTAAAAATTGAAAATAAAAATATATTTTTACAATACTAAAAAAAAAAATTGCTAAGGAAAATATCATTATACTTATAAACGTATAGAGAGGTGGAGAATGGTCACCTTGGAAAAAAATATTTCTGAAAATATACAGATATGTCCTTTCAGTGGTTCTCTACCCAGTGGTGCACAGGCAACACTACAGATTTCTCAAAAGGGAATTTCTAGTGAATTATAGCTTTTTAAACACTGCCCCCTAATGTTCACATGCAGCTTCTTCTGAAATGTTAAGAGGACCGTGCTAATAAAAATAATCAGGTCCTTCCTCCCCTGTGATCAGTCCAGCATTTTTGTCCTGCAGACCAGATTTCACAGACTGAGGCAGTCTCAACCACACAACTGTCAGAATGCATTACAGTAAATCTTCCGACCATTCTAAGATTACTCTCATCAGTAAGAAGGCCAACATGTGAGTGAGAACAGATTATTTGTGCTTGGAAAGCACTGACAAGACATCAATACTGCTGGGAAACATCAGGCAAGTCTAGGATCTCAATAATAACATGTGCAACATTAGACTGATCTAATCAGTCTTATTAAAAAAATAAAAAACAAACATTTATTACCAAGAATATCAAACTTCTAAAAAAGAGAGAGAGAAATGGCCCTTGCTTTATATACACACAAACTCATGACTCACAAAGGAAGGTTGCTTCCAAAAGAATCTGTTGAAATTTCGACTCCCTGATGAGCAGATTTGTTCATGACTTCCATCACTGCAAATATGATCAACACATAAAAGAGAATAACAAAAATATATAGTCTCAAGTAGAGCTGCTCAGTGTCTTGTAGTCACAAAGTCCATATCATCACTTAACAATGATGTAGTCTGAACAGAAAAAGCATAGAAGCACTTAATGCTAAATCAAGGAGCCTGAGTTTTAAACCCATTTTCTGTTAAATAGCTATTTGACCTTAGGTCCCTTAGGTGTTCTGGATCTGTTTCCTTATCAGGAAATAAAAGAGAATGAGCTATGTGAATGCTTTTCTAATGACTGTCAGGAGGTGGGGGAGAGGATTATAGAATCAGGAGAGCTGCTTTTTCAGACCACACCTGCCTCTCCACACCACCCCTTCACGGCCCATCCCTGTTAGCAAAAAGCATGATACTCCCATTCTCCCCTTAACTGAGAACCACTAGATTGTATCAGGCTTCCCCGCTGGCTCAGCAATAAAGAACCCATCTGCAGTGCAGGAGCCGCAGGAGACACGGTTCAATCCCTGGGTTGGGAAGACCCCTGAAGGAGGAAATGGCACCCCACTCCAGTATTCTTGCCTGGAAAATCCCATGGACAGAGGAACTTGGTGGGCTACAGCATATGGGGTCGCAAAGAGTCAGACATGACTAAAGTGACTTAGCTTGCACTGGATTATATCATCTATCTCCAAGGCCCTTTGCCACACTAAAATGTTAAT
This sequence comes from Aepyceros melampus, assembly GCA_006408695.1. NCBI lineage: Eukaryota > Metazoa > Chordata > Mammalia > Artiodactyla > Bovidae > Aepyceros > Aepyceros melampus. The sequence goes on along the minus strand of SJXQ01000451.1, from coordinate 207,769 downwards.
ACAGATCTGAGAACTGGAAGAACACTGAGAAATTCCCCAGTCACAAAACCAAGGCCAGAAGAACTTTTGATTCTAACCATAGTTAGATACAGCTGTGAAACTTTGGGGAGGTGTGAGGCTTTCTAAAGGGATTAGCATTTTATTTAGCTGGGTGATGTGATGAAATATTTTATTATTCTCAATCTTCACTCTTCCCAGATCCCAGGCCCTTTTTAACGTGACTTTGTAGTTCCTGTCACTGGAATAGTACACTGAACCACCTGTTGGTGTTAGGTTTGGCCAGATGACTTGCCTTGATCAAAGGAATATTAGCAGGAGTGACGTGATCAGACAGAGGCCTTAAATGTGCTTGTGAGATTTTGTTCTCTTGTGCTCTTTCCCCATAAGGTGAACTTGCACTTGGTAGCCACTGGTGTAAGGAGTCTAAGACATGGCGGAGCAGACCTGCAACTTGGAACCCAACCTAACAAGTCTAGATGAACTGAATTCCAGCCAACCCACATTCACAAGAAGGAGAAATAAACACTTACTGTCATGTGAGATTTTGCATTTGGTAGTTATGCAGAATTTTTACAGCAGTAGGGTAATTCGGATAATAGTTCACCTATTTAATATTGTAGACCTCAACCTGTCCATTGTATTGTGAGTCTAAGGAAAAATCTCACCCTCTCTGTCACTCATGTAAGTACTGATATACAAAAAACAAAAGTGTGATTACACATCTATATAATAGTACATCTGAAAAAGAGTCAGAGGTAGTGGCAAAGATCTGCTATGAACAGAACCTATCCCTAGTGCTGAGTCAGAAGAGAAATTAATGGCACTGGGCTCTTCAACCTGTCTAAAATAACAGTCAGCCAAATGTTGTATTATGTTGTATATCACCACATAAGATAATTTACCATGAAAAGCACACTTCATACTGAAGTAGTATGTCCTAGTCAAAGTATTACAATATCTCAATTAACCTGAATGAAGAGAAATAGGGGTATTTCGGTTACTATAATTTACAAGTAATAAATATTTTTAAAATAACATTTTTGCAGCTTTTACAGTGAAACAAGATTTTCAGATAGGTATTAATTTTAAGATAACTTTACTGAAATATAAGAAGTAAAGTGTTTGGTTGGTTCCTTTTTTAAATATGTTTTTAATATACTAGCTTTCTTTGATAGCTCAGTTGGTAAAAAATCCGCCTGCAGTACAGGAGACCCCAGTTCGATTCCTGGGTCGGGAAGATCCGCCGGAGAAGGGATAGGCTACCCACTTCAGTATTTTAGGGTTTCTCTTGTGCTTAGCTGGTAAAGCATCTGCCTGCAATGCAGGAGACCTGGGTTCAAGCTCTGGGTTGGGAAGATGCCCTGGAGAAAAGAAAGGCTACCCACTCCCGTATTCTGGCCTGGAAAATTCCATGGACTGTATAGTCGATAGTGTCATAAAGAGTCGGCCACAACTAGCGACTTTCACTTTCACTTCTCTGTCTTAGGAAAAAATCTAAGGCATAGTGACCTAACAACAACTGAATATTCTCTTCATGGTGTAGACTCCGTATGTGTGTGCTCAGTCACTCAGCCTTGTCTGACTCTTTGCAACACTATGGTCTGTAGCCCACCAGGTTCCTCTGTCTATGGGATTTTCCAGGCAAGAATACTGGAGCGGGTTGCCATTTCCTCCTCCGGGGTTAGACTCTTTAGGTACTTTAAATTAATGATCATTATATAGTGCTATGGACAAATTATATAAGAAATGACAGACTAGGCCAACAATGCCCTAAGCCCAGGCTATCCTCCAAAAGCATCTTTGGAAAATGTAAACATAACATTTACCACTTACCCTTATCTCTGAAAAGTGATACTCTAAAAAAATCGCAACTATTAAAAACTCTTCCGTCAAGTTCCGATTATTCATTCATTGATTTAAGAAACTCCCTACCACGTGCTCTGCACTGTGTGTGGAACTGAGAATAGAACAAGAGCCGACAGGACTTCCCTGATGGTCCAATGGCTAAGACTCTGCCCTCCCAGTGTAGGGGGCCCAGGCTGGATCTCTGGTCATGGAACTAGATCCCACATATCTCAGCTATGATCTTGCATGCTGCAACAGAGATCGAAGATCCAAGCCACAACTAAGACCTGGTGTAGTCAAATAAATAAACTTTTTTTTAATAAAAGAAAAGAACAAAAGTCTGTAGGATAGTGGATGAGACAGACAAGTAAAGTGGCAAATACAAAATATGATCGACAACAGTCAACCCAACCTTCAGGGATCAAGAAAAAATGTCTGCACAGAAGCAATGACAACCAAGGTGAGATCTAAAGGGCGAAGAGAGAGTCACTGGGTGTGGCAGAGGATTGGGGTTTCAAGCAAAGGGAACATCGTGTGTAACGGCTTTGCCGTGAGGGCGAGCATGTTGAATTTAGGAGATGCAAGTAGTTCAGGTTCATATATTCTTTATGCTTTATGCTTTTCTGCCTAAACAGCTATGAAAATAAATGCTTTCATCCCTTCACCTCTGGAGGTTCTCCTCCTATCTCATTGAAAATTCCTTCACAACCTCCTTCACTGTTTCATCATTTTCTCCTCAACATCTACTACTTGTGATGCATCAGGCTCAAACACTCACACTCTCCTTTTTCTGTCTACACTCACTCTATAAATGATCAAACACAGGTTTCAAATACCATGTATTTGTTCATAACTATAAAATTTTACATCTCCTGACAGTTAGATCCAAGCAATTACTCTACATCTCCTCTTAGATATCTATAGTAATCTCAACCTAGACTCTTGACATTCCAAATCCAAACTCTTGACATTCTCCCCACCAAAACATCTTTCCACAGTCTCACTCAACTCTGTAAATGGCAATTTTTCTGATTGCTCAGGCCAAAACCTTAGAGTCATCCTTAACTCCAGTCTTTCTCTGATACATCCCATCCATCTGAGAACCTTATCTACTTTTCTCAAAAACCTTCAGAATTCTATCACTTTTCAACTAGCTTGCTATCACCCTAATTCCTAACTCAAGTCCTCATCATCTTTAGTTTGGACTATTTCAATAGTTTCATAACTGTTCTTCCACTTCTACCCTGCACTCAACAGTCTATTCTCAATATAGTAGCTAGAGTGATCCTTTTAAAAATACATCAGATTGTACCATTCCTCTGCTTAAAACTCTCTATTATCTTACAAACTTACTCAAAGTAAAAGCCTAATTCTTTAAGAGCAGTCCACAAGTCTTCACTAGCCACCATCTCTCTGATTTTCTTCCTATTACATTTCCCTTCGTTTACTCTGTTTCAGCCCTCCTTGCAGGCCCTCAAATATGCCCAATGCAGTCTCACCTCAGGTCCTTTGCACTTGCTGGTCCCTTTGCCTGAAACCCTTACTGCCAACATCTACATGATTCACTCCTTTATTTCATTCAAGTCTCTGCTTAAATGTTCCCCTTATCAATGAAGCCTTGTCTCACCTCCCAGTACAAAACAGACTATCCTCTCTCATCTCCCTTGTCCTATTTGTCTCTAGACTCAACTACAAAAAAAACAAAACACAAAAGAGAATCTGTTTACTTATTTAATATCTCCCTAACCTAGAATGTAAACCTGCTGAAGAGCATGAATATGTGTTACTCACTGCTGTATCTCAGAACCTTAGAATACTGCCTGGCAGATCACAGACCTGCAGTAAATATAATGTTTGGTGGATGAATTAACAAAAGCTGAAAATATTATCAATTATTCTCATAAATGCTATTACTGTAACTTTCTATTTTAAGAATAATTTTTAATACTATATCCCTAATTAATAATTAAGTGCTTATAAACTAAGTAAAGATAACTAATACAGTTTTTTTCCCTTTAGCCTAAAAACATAAACACACACACAGAGTTCACCACCAAGGGCTGAACAACCTATATTACTTTATAGCACTTTTTTCCTTTACTTGGCTTAGTACCTTTGAATATATTGAAGTGATATGTTGAGTTCCTATGTTATCTTACAGCCAATGACTATCTCACCTGTAATTCTACATATGAGTTAATAATAGTAATCTGCTGGTATTTGCCAAATTTCTATAGAAAAATTTCCGGTAAAGAATCTGCCTGCAATGCAAGAGACCACAGTTTGATCCCTGGGTCTAGCAGATTCCCCGGAGAAGGGAATGGCAACCCACTCCAGTATTCTTGCTTAGAAAACTCCATGGACAGAGGAGCCTGGTGGGTTGTCCATGGGGTTGCAAAGAGTCGGACAACAACTGAGCAACTAACACTTTCACAGGCAGACAAATTCACAGAAGAAATACAAACAGCCAATAAATATATGAAAAATGTTCACTTACATTAATGTTCTTTAATGATTAATTTTCAGCAACCTAAAATGGCTTGGCAGGGAAAGAGAGCAGAACCACTTTGAGAAAACCAGTGCTAGTGAGAGGTTTCTAATGTACAGAAAGAGACACAGAACCTGGAAAACCTACTCACTGACAAGGGTGTGGGGTTGAAATACCTGTGATGGAACGTAGACAATGTGAGGTGCAATCTCGTCTATATCTTCATAGCCCAGCCCCATCGCAGACAGCTTGCCAGGGACATAGTTCTCTACAAATACATCACAAACAGCCGCAAGCTGAGGGAAGAAATGCAGACAAGTCAGACTTAAGGGACTCCCTAACTTTCAACAAATCCCCACATGAATTCTGATTTCAGTAAATACAATCATCCTCGCTTTCTAAAAGCTCAAAAAAATCACAGGAAAAGTAGAATTACAAGGTGTAATTAGATAGATGCGAAGGCTCTAATCAACTACTTCAGGTATGACTGTCAATTAAACAATGGCTATTAAAATGTTCAGTTAATACCATAGTGTTAAGTGGATTCTGCTTACATTAACTGTAAGAATATCTAGGCTGTGTGGTCTGTCCAAGTATATTCTCAGAAATTTAAAAAATTAGACTATAAGGACATAAAATACATGAAAAATATCTTTTAACTCCTTTAAAACTAAACACATCTTTACAACCCTATCCTTATCATGTAATACTCCTCCATGTAATTACCACATGTACATATTGGCACCTAATACTTGTAAACTCTTGCCAGTTGCTTTCACACTTTCCAGATGCTTCCTTTCCAAAGAGTTTTAAATATATTTAATGAATGACTAAAAAAAAATGCTAAACTATAACTCAGTAAATCAATAACTGTCAGAAACAAGACCTCAATTTTGATTCCCAGATTACTACTATATGAAATAGAGGAGAACAAACCATTGAAACCTTAAACTTTTTTTCAAAATCTCAATTGTGACTACGTATCTTCTGAAACTATCACAAAAATTGTACAAGGTCATACAGAAAAATTCATGACATAATTCTTAACCATATCCAAGTTCCTAATAACTATTCAGCAATTTTTTAATTTGCCATGTTAACATAGATATATTCTCATACACACAAACTAATGAAATAGAATAAGTCTGGGCCAGGGGTAGACAAACTTTTTTCCATAAAGTGTCAAACAACAAATACTTTAGCCTTTCCAGCCACATACATTCCCTGTCACATATTTATTTTTCTTTAATGATCTTAACAATGTAAAATTCATGCTTAGTCCATGGGCTATGCAAAAACAAATCGGACTTGGTCCACAGTCTGCCAACTTCTGCTCTAGATGGAAAGTAATTGAATTTACATAAACTTTAGATGAAAACATAAATAAACGGAGTGCCTGTTTGTTATGTTGTCAACAAGTCTGGAGCGGATACACAGAACTATTTGACTTAACAAAACTTAGGGAGAGGGGACCTCAGGAGGCACTTCAGGGAAATAAACTGTCATCCCCCAGAGCTCCTGAAACAGAGGTACTGGAGATCCAAGTGGCCACCTGTCAGAAAAGGAATGAGAAATACATTAAGATACAGGACAGAGAAGAAGAGGTTTCAGGTATGCACTCCAAATCTCAAGCCATACAGACATCCTTTCCAAATTTCAGGTGCCAGTTAACTTTTGAGATGCTGGAACATACTGCCCCTGTGAGAGCCCAAGTTGAGATGTGTTTATACACTGTTAATGATTCTAACAATTCTACCAAGTATTGCTTGGGAAATGTGGAGGGAGAGTAGGTGTTAGTATAAATAAAACACAAGGCTACAGTTACACTTCAATTTGTTCCACATACTGTTCTGAGTTTCTGTCTACTACTTACAAAGCACTCCTGCGGGCGCTAAAGAAGACAAATGACATCAAGTACACCTAGGCTTCTATACCAGTGATCTCCTGGCTGCATAACTTGAATGGCACATAGTAACAGTAAAGTACAGTACCTTATGCAAATGACATTTGATAAATTATTTTTAATTTTAAAAACTCTGTGTGTTCCTCAAAAAGTTAAACACTGAATTACCAGATGACCCAAAGATGCCATTCCTAGGTAAATACCACAAACACTTGAAAGCAGGGACTTGAACAGGTACTTATATCCAAATGTTCATAGCAGCATTATTCACAATAGCCAAAAGGTGGAAACAACCTAAGTAGTCATCAACAGACAAATGTTCCCATCCAAAAGTCGAATATTTTTCACTCATACAGAGGAACAAAGTTCTAATACATGTTACAGCATGGAGGAAACCTGAAAACATAATGCTAAGTAAAATTAACCAGACACAAAAGTACACATATTGTAATATTTCGCTTACATGAAATAGCTAAAATAGGCAAGTTCATAAAGACAGAAAGTAAACTAGAGGTTATCAGAAGCTGAGGGAGAGGGAAGTGAAGAATTATTGCTTAATGGATACAAAGTTTGTTTGGGGTAATGAAACATACGGGAAATTCATAGCAGTGATGGTTACACTACATTATGAATGTAATTAGTGCTACTGAATTGTGTGGTACAAATAGTTAAACAACATTTTTATGTTATATATGTTATACCAAAATAAAAATTATTTCTGTAGGGTATTTGTATTTTTAGATTTAAAGTTTTGTAGGGTATTTGTATTTTTAGATTTCTATAGGACCCTATATTATATTTCAAATCACATAAAATAGTCAGATGAATCACAAATTCATCTGAATTTGGTGAATTCAGTTGATTCATCAACTTCCAACTTGATTTGATCAATTTTCAGTAAGACAAGAAAATAAATGTAATGAATAAGCTATGCTAATAGAAAAGTATTCAGAATGAATAAAGTAAACAAAAAACATTTTAAAAATCAATATACATATTATTATGTTTATCAGGAGAAATGAGGATACAAGGACATAAAGAGATTTTATATTATATGCTAAAATAGTAATCATTTTGCCCATGAACAGACATTACTTGTGTAACAATAGAAAAAAAAAAATTAAGCTAAAAAGAGCTGCATTCTAAAAAGAGTCAGTAGTCTGACTCTATAAAGTTATAAGAAAAATACAGAAAAGTTGAGTTTAGGAGCTAAAGAGTTCTACTGATAAAGATGTCCAGTAACTTTTTAAAAAATATTTATTTAGTTGGTTGTGCCAGATCTTAGTTACAGCACATGGGAACTTCTATGTTTGTTGCAACCTGTGGGCTTTTTCAGTTGTGGCATCCAAACCTTCGCTGTGGCATGTGGGATCTCGTTTCCTAAGTCAGGCCTCCTGCACTGGGAGTGCAGAATCTCAGCCTCTAGACTACCAGGGAAGTGCCCCAGTAGCTTTTATTATTACCCAAGATTTCAATATGTTTGCATTATGATATTCAATGATAAAATATCCCTGGAAAAGTACATAGCATGTAAGTTTTTCTTTTCTCCATTTTATAAACATTTCTTTTAAATAAATGTATACTAGCTATTTTCTAGATGCTGATTCTTGGTGAGTCTGCCATATGACATATTCTCCTTCTCTCCCTGTTCATTTCAAGAACAGGTATGTTTCCCAAAGTATTAGCTAAGGCATTTGCTAAAATTCTAAACAGTGCAGTGCTGAAATCAGACACATCAGAAATCACCCTGAGTTTTATGGATCTCCACACTATCTACAAGGTTTATACAAGTCAACTGCTTCAGTGGAGACCGAACATTTATCACATTTCCCTGATATAAGAATTTACTATGAAATGAAGTGAAGTGAGAGGGAAAAACAACTTAGTCCTAGTTTTACTGGTGATCACCTCTTCCTCACTGAGGTGTTCACAAATCAACTAGTAATCTATTCTAGAATTTTGCCCACAATAAAAAAAAAAAAGCACAATTTTGCATATTGGAGAAGCCATCATCTTTTTCATTTCTTCTGGGAAAAACAAAACCTTCTTTCCACTCACAGTAAAAAAAAAACTAAAATCAACTGAAATACCAGATACTTAATTCTGAGTTGTTTTCATTAGATATAATTTAGGAACACATTGGAGGAGCAAGACAAGGAATAAAGGGGAATAATGATAATAATTTAACTACATTTATCTGTTTAAAAAAATCATGAAATAAATTGTAAATGTACGTCCAAGGATGTTCTTACTCATACGAGATGTATTCTGCAATCAAATGCTCTATCCCTGAGCTCTACCCCCAGGAGATATCTTCTGAAGGATTTAAAGGCAAAGTTTCATGATGTCTTCTACTTACTTTGAAATGCAAATAAAACTACAGTGAGGTATCACCTCACTCCAGTCAGAATGTCCATCACCAAAAAAAGCTACAAACAATAAATGCTGGAAAGGATGTGGAGAAAAGGGAACCCTCTCGCACTGTTAGTGAAAATAACCTGATATAGTATGGAGATTCCTTTAAAAAAAAACTAGGAATAAAACTACCATGCTGCTGCTTCTAAGTCACTTCAGTCGTGTCCGACTCTGTGCAACCCCATAGATGGCAGCCCACCCAGCTCCCCCATCCCTGGTATTCTCCAGGCAAGAACACTGGAGTGGGTTGCCATTTCCTTCTCCAACGCATGAAAGTGAAAAGTGAAAGTGAAGTCGCTGAGTCGTGTCCGACTCTTCGCAACCTCATGGACCGCAGCCCACCAGGCTCCTCCATCCATGGCATTTTCCAGGCAAGAGTACTGGAGTGGGATGCCATTGCCATATGACCCAACAATCCCACTACTGAGCATATACCCTGAGAAAATCATAATTGAGAAAAACACATGTACCCCAATGTTCACTGCAGCATTATTTACATAGACAAGACTTGGGAGCAACCTAGATGTCCATCAACAGATGAATGAATAAAGAAGTTTGGTATATATATATATACAACGGTATATTACTCAGCCATAAAAAGGAATGAATTTGAGTCAGTTCTAGTGAGGTAGATGAACCTAAAGCCTGTTATACAGAGTGAAATAAGTCAGAAAGAGAAAAACAAACATTGAATAAAAATTCCATAATAAATATATATGGAATCTAGAAAAATGGTACTGATGAACCTGTTTGCAGGGCAGGAATAGAGACAGAGATGGAGAGTAGACTTGTGGACACAGAGTTCACAAGGAGAAGGAGAGGATGGGATGACTTGAAAGAGTAGCACTGAAACATATATATTACCATATGTAAAACATAAGGTAATGCTTCACATATGAGAGCTAGTCGGAAGCTGCTATATAAAACAGGGAACTCAATTCGGTGCTCTATGACAACTTAGAGAGGTGGGATGGAGGTGGAGGAAGGTTCGAGAGGGAGGGGACATATGTATACTTACTGCTGATTCATGTTGCTGTATGGAGAAACCAACACAAAATTATAAAGCAATCGTTTGTTGTGCTTTTTCAGTCCATAAGACATATCTGACTCTTTGCAACCCCATGGACTATACCACACCAGGCCTCCCTGTCCCTCACTATCTCCCAATGTTTGTACAAGTTCATGTCCATTGAGCTGGTGATGCTATCCAACTATCTCTTCCTCAATTATCCTCCAATTAAAAATAAATAAAAGGAATTTGGATTAAAGAGGAGAGAAAAAAATATAAGCTGTCATTCACCGATTGAAAACAAATTTTAAGAATTCATTGTACTGTTCCTGCAGTTTTTCTGTATGTTTGAATTTTTCCTGATAAGATTTTGGGGGAAAATAAGACCCATGACACTGCTCTACTGCCCATGATTCATACTCACAACACGGATATAAAACTTATTAACAGTATAACTAGCTGAAAGCAATAGATTTAAGACCCAAGAAAATCTATTTAAGTTTAATTACTTGAAATGTACTTCATTGTTATCAATCAGATCTGAAGAGAAACCCTGCCCATAAAGTTACAATTTAAACCTATCACAGTATGCTGGAAGACATAGGCAGTATCCAAAGAGTGTGAGAAAGACACCTCAGCAAATTCATTTCTTTTGGTTAGAATCATACAGGTAGGCCATACTCTAATATACACTGATGTCTTGAGAGCAAGAGCTGTGAATTCCATCTAACACTTTAGATGGAAAAAGCACATCTAACACTTTAGATGAATAACCTTAATGAACTCTTCACTATTCAGAATATCAGTAAGTCACTTCAGTCGCTCATTCGTGTCCAACTCTTTGCAACCTGGACTATAGCACACCAGGCTTCCATGTCCATCAGAAACTCCTGGAGCTTACTCAAACTCATGCCCACTGAGTCAGTGATGCCATCCAACCATCTCATCCTCCGTCATCCCCTTCCCCTCCTGCCTCCAATCTTTCTCAGCATCGGATCTTTCCCAATGAGTCTGCTCTTTGCATCAGCTGCCCGAAGATTTGGAGTTTCAGCTTTAGCATCAGTCCTTCCAATGAATATTCAGGACTGATTTCCTTTAGGATTGACAGGCTTGATCTCCCTGCAGTCCAAGGAACTCTTAAGAGACTTCTCCAACACCTCAGTTCAAAACCATCAATTCTTGCGTGCTTTCTTTATATTCCAACTCTCACATCCATACATGACTACTCAAAACACCATAGCTTTGACGTTTGCTGGCAAAGTAATGTCTCTGCTTTTTAATAGGCTGTCTAGGTTGGTCATAGCTTTTCTTCCAAGGAGCATCTTTTAATTTCATGGCTACAGTCACCATCTACAGTGATTTTGGAGCCCCCAAAATAAATTCTTTCAATGTTTCCATTGTTTCCCCATCTATTTGCCAAGATGTGATGGGACCAGATGCCATGATCTTAGTTTTCTGAATGCTGAGTTTTAATCCAACATGTTCACTCTCCTCTTTCACTCTCATCAAGAGGCTCTTTAGTTCTTCCTCACTCTCTGCCATAGGGTAGTGTCATCTGTGTATCTGAGGTTATTGATATTTCTCCCGGCAATCTTGATTCCAGCTTGTGCATCATCCAGCCCGCAATTTCACAGGATGTACTCTGAATATAAGTTAAATAAGCAGGGTGACGATATACAGCCTTAATGGACTCCTTTCCCAATTTGTAACCAGTCTATTGTTCTATGTCCAGTTCTAACTGTTGCTTCTTGATCTGCATACAGATCTCAGGAGGCAGGTAAGGTGATCTGATATTTCCATATCTTTAAGAATTTTCCACAGTTTGTTGGAATCCACACAGTCAAATGCTTTGGTATAGTCAATAAAACAGAAGTAGATGTTTTTCTGGAACTCTCTTGCTTTTTTGATGATCCAATGGATGTTGGCAGTTTGATCTCTGGTTCCTCTGCCTTTTCTAAATCCAGCTTGAACACCTGGAGTTCACAGTTCAAGAACTGTTAAAGCCTGGCTCGGAGTTTTGAGCATTACTTTACTAGCGTGTGAGATGAGTGCAATTGTGTGGTAGTTTGAGCATTCTTTGGCATTGCCTTTTTTTGTGATTGGAATGAAAAGCTAATGCTTAATGAGTGCTAACTATGGCAGACACCCTTCTATACATTTTATACATATTCATTCAATTCTAACAACCCTAAGAAGTGGGTATTATTGGACTTCTCTGGCGGACCAGTGATTAAGACTCTGCGTTTCCACTGCATGGGTCACAGGTTTGATCCGTGGTCAGGGAACTAAGATCTCAGATGGCACTCAGCCATATAAATATAAAATAAAAACTTTTTAAAAAGTAGTTGTTATTATTACCCTCATTTTACAAATAAGGGAACTGATACATAAAGAAGTTAAGTAACCTGTTGAAGTCACATGGCTAGCAATTAAAGAAGGCAGGATTTAAATCCTAGAAGAGAACACTAAGGTATGCCCCTAACCACTGTGCTTCCCTGTCCCCTCAAGGAAAGATGCCATGATCAGGTCTGAAAGCATTAACCATCTGAATAAATGTTATAAAAAGATTGGGCTCTACAGTGATATAGACCCAGGGTTCAAATTTCAGCTCTTCCCTTTATCAGTTCTGTGATCTTTAGACAATCATTCAAGCCCCTTGAGACTCATTTTGCCTCTTGTGAAAAAGAGGCTATAATATGTCATTTACAAAGCAAATTATTAAGATTTAAGAAAATAATATTAGCACAGTGCCCAGGCCTAAGATCTGATGCAAAGTAGGCACTCAGTCAATAGACAATAGTACCATAACTAAACACTCTGACACCATGGAGAAATGTCATACACAATATACCAGAAATTATAAAGCAAGTTATACTTACTGTAAAAGCAGTTAAACTCTTGGGCTGCAAGGAGATCAAACCAATCAATCCTAAAGGAAATCAGTCCTGAATATTCATTGGAAGGACTGATGCTGAAGCTGAAACTTCAATACTTTAGCCACCTGATGTGAAAAGCCAACTAGTTAGAAAGTTGGCTAGAAGGCAGGAGGAGAAGGGGACAACAGAGGATGAGATGGTTGGATGGCATCACTGACTCAATGTATACGAGTCTGAGCAAGCTCCGGGAGATGAAGGACAGGGAAGCCTGGCATGCTGCTGTCTGTGGGTTTGCAAAGAGTCCAACACAACTGAGCGACTGAACGGCAGCAAACTCTTCAAAGACATCTATAGCAAAGTTTCAGACTGCCAGCAAAATCAGGTTTTAAACAGTTTTACTCTGATATTCAAATCCCTAATTACAACCCAGGGGGTAAGGTGCCTTCTACAGAGCATACCGTACCTCTTTGACGATTTTCACCCCTTTTGGATCCTTGATATTAACAGCTATACTCTAAAAATTAAAAATAAGCATATTAAAATAATATCATAAGGATTTTTCTTTATGATAAAGAAAAATTACTGACAGTTCACTAACAGAGCCATTCATATCATCAATTCTCTTCTTAAAGTAAATGTATTTCCTCAGAAACATTTAAATCATTTTTACTGATTTTATTTGCAATTTGGGTATGTTAAAATGATAGCAAGGATTACAGTAAAATAATTTCAAATAATGATCCCAAATATAGATAATACGCAATCTCCAAAAGAATAACAAACATAAAACAATCAAGTGATTTCTCTCCTTAATAAAATTACTTCCATTCAAAATCATTATAAATTCTCACAATATCTTTTAAGTTAGTAGAAAAGGAAAATAAAAAGGTCTACTGTTTTTATTTGGTAACTGGCAAATGAATAGAATAAAATGTCACTTCTTGAAAATATTACTTATATCTACAAAAAAAGAGTAGAAATAAACGAGCCACAATGCTATCAAAAGTTTTGTTACTACAAGAGGATTATGGAAAGAAAGCAAAAAGGGGGTAATAGTCTTACTTTTTTATTTCGGTTAACACTGAGAAAATAAGTACTTTCTGTCCCCACAAAAGGTGGACCCCAAGTTCGTGTATCATCACCAGCTCCTGAAAATAACAGTATGAGCTAATTTAACCTTGGACATCACAAGACATTTCAAACCAACAAATTTACTCATTCATGCATTCACAGATGACTATGAACATCAGCTTAGCTCAGTGGAATTAGCAACCTAAAGGAGCCATGGGAGCTTGTTAGAACTGCCCAAATTCTTTCCCTGTTCATGTAAATCACTGAATCCTCCCAAAACTTCTTTCACTAAAACTCAACCCTGAAAGTAAAAATCCAGAACAGAATATCCAAATGCCAGTCTTAAGATACATAAACAGCAAGTTTGAAGGGAAAAAATTACCCTCCTANGATAACCCTGTATGCGAGACAGCAACAGAGACACAGATGTATAGAACAGAATTTTGGACTCTGTGGGAGAGGGAGAGGGTGGGATGGCTTGGCAGAATGGCATTGAAACATGTATACTATCATGTAAGAAACGAATTGCCAGTCCAGGTTCGATGCATGATATAGGATGCTTGGGGCTGGTGCACTGTGATGATCCAGAGAGATGATATGGGGAGGGAGGTGGGAGCAGGGTTCAGGATTGGGAACTCATGTACACCCGTGATGGATTCATGTCAATGTATGGCAAAACCAATACAGTATTGTAAAGTAAAATAAAATAAAAAAATAATTTAAAAAATAAATAAAATAATGCTTACATGTAGAGACCCTTGGAGTTCTTTAGACTCGCAGAATTTCAGATATGATGTTGGAGATGGCAGATTGCGTGCAGAAATCTAGACATTATCTGAGGTTGCATTTTTTTGAGCTTTGGTGTCTTTTGCTTCTAGTGTCACCTTTGATTCGTCTTTGAAGAATATAATACAAGGGCTTGGAGACACCAGCTGGGTGTTAGTTGAAGGATGAGAGGGAGGCACTAGTGGGAGAGTGAAATCCCAGCTCCCTAGCCTTGGGTTGGCGCATGTTTCGGGCACAACTTATATCCAAAGTTCCCTGTGAAAACAGGCCCTTGCTTCCCTCTCCATGACTTGCCTGATATCAGACCCAGACTGGTTTCATCCTTTTTCATGTCCTGCTTTCCCTGAGACCTCACTGGTTTCTCTGGGAGAATTTTTTTTTTTCCAGCACTATGTCTTCATTGCGGAGAAGGCAATGGCACCCCACTCCAGTACTCTTGCCTGGAAAATCCCATGAATGGAGGAGCCTGGAAGGCTGCAGTGCTTGGGGTCGCTGAGGATCAAACACAACTGAGTGACTTCACTTTCACTTTTCACTTTCATGCATTGGAGAAGGAAAGGCAACCCACTCCACTGTTGGGAGTGGAGAATCCTAGGGACGGGGGAGCCTTGTGGGCTGTCGTCTATGGGGACTCACAGAGTCAGACACGACTAAAATGACTTAGCAGCAGCAACAATCTTCATTGCTGCTCATGACTTCTATATTGTCAGCGAGCAGGGGCTACTCTTTCCCTTTTTGCATTTATTATGGCCACTCTGAATAGGATCCCAGGAGGTAGGACAAGAGCCATGGTTGGTTGAAAAGAGCCAAGAGTGGGAAATAGGAGGAAACAACTTTTCACTGGTTTTTGTGAAAGATTTGGCAAATATCATCTGGCTTTGTGTGTAGTGATTGCACTGCGGTGTAGAGGAGCAGTCCCTGTTGCCCAGAATAAGCAAGAGAGACTGAACCGTGAAAATCAAACATGTATGTCTACTATTGTCTATGTATTTCAAGTATGCCCAGTATTGAAGATTTAAGTCCTGTAATTTATCTGCTCCTTCCTGGGCAGAATTAGAGTTGTAAAAGTGGGAAGGCCTGCACTATGCTAGCACCTTCTTCTTCTGTCCAGTGAACATTGATTTTTAATGCCATTTCGTTATAAACATAGGGTGTACTTTGTATGATTGAAGTCTTCTAAGTAACTATTCCTTATAAACTTTCGGTGTTGTTCTGTGTCCAGGCACACAGGGCCCTGGGGCCTGGCAGGCTCTGTTTCAGCTTCGCAGTGCAGTGTATGGTGATCTGCTGTTGTCTGGGGCCTGGGGTATATCGTCAGTCTGGGTTCATATCTGAAGGGGTTAACTCTAGCTGGGTTTAATTTGATCATCTTGTTCTTTATCTTCAGTTTATCCCATGGTCTTTCTTCCCATGTCTCTTTATCCCTGACTTCTTTGTGACTGAGTAGGTTTTTGGATTCCCTTTTATATCCTTTGTCACTTTATTCACTGTAACTGTTTTTTAAGTACTTTTGAGATCCATGGTATGCATCTTTAACTTGCCAGTCTATCATTATTAATTATGATAATTATTAAATTATTAGTAAGTCCTGTAATTTATCTGCTCCTTCCTGGGCAGAATTAGAGTTGCAAAAGTGGGAAGGCCTGCACTATGCTAGCACCTTCTTCTTCTGTCCAGTGAACATTGATTTCTAGTGCCATTTCATTATAAACATAGGGTGTACTTTGTATGATTGAAGTCTTCTAAGTAACTCTTCCTTATAAACTTTCGGTGTTGTTCTGTGTCCAGGCATACAGGGCCCTGGGGCCTGGCAGGCTCTGTTTCAGCTTCACAGTGCAGTGTATGGTGATCTGCTGTTGTCTGGGGCCTGGGGTATATCGTCAGTCTGGGTTCACATCTGAAGGGGTTAACTCTAGCTGGGTTTAATTTGATCATCTTGTTCTTTATCTTCAGTTTGTCTCATGGTCTTTCTTCCCATGTCTCTTTTTTTCCCTGACTTCTTTGTGACTGAGTAGGTTTTTGGATTCCCTTTTATATCCTTTGTCACTTTATTCACTGTAACTGTTCTTTAAGTACTTTTAAGATCANACCCAGAAAAGCTGCCCATTGTCTTCAAAAGGTGGTAGGAAAAAATGTAACAGATAAAAAGAGAGACAAAATAGGTAAGGGTGGAGATCCATCCTGGGAAGGGAGTCTTAAAAAATAGAGAAGCTTCCAAACACCAGGAAACACTCTCACTGGTGAGTCTGTGGCGAGCCTTGGAAACTCAGAGGGCAACATAAGTGGGAGGAAAAATAAATACATAATTTAAACCCACCGATTACATGCTCAAAGGTAACTCCAAGCAGAGAAATGATGCAGACGCCCGCATCCACCACTAGCAAGCAGGGACTGGGCAAGGAGGTGCGGGCTGCATTGCTTAGAGTAAGGAGCGGGCCTGAATGCCCCGAGGGCAATCTGAGGGAACTAACTTCAGATAGCAAACCAGACCCTGGGATAGCTACCCCAGCGAAAAGCCCTAAATTAAGACACAACCCGGCCTGCTCACAGTCAAAGGAGTGAGCAGAGGTAGCCGGCTGTGGACTGGCCCATCCCCTGCCAGGGACAGGAAAGCAAGGGCAGCTAGAGCCGGAAGGGGGCAATCATGGCCTCAGAGAAGTATCATCTACCTAACTGCAAGCAGGCTTCATTGCTAACCAAATCTTCTTGGGATTCTGGACAGTCAATATCCTCCTGAGAAGGTATGCCAGTTCTACACCCAGAAAACTGAGCAGCAGGGATGGGAGAGGCAATAAGTAAGAGCCACCGTGCTCGCCAAACACCTGGTCACCTGAGCAGCTCAGACCTGGGAAGGGCACAAGACGCAGGTCCAACCGAGTCTGTGCCTTTGAGGAGTACCCGAGTACCTGAACCTGAGTGGCTTAGACCTGGGAAATGCATGCAACCCAGGGCTTACCTTAGACAGTTTTCAGCAGAGCAACCAAGAGCCTGAACAGTATAGACTGGGAAAGCACACACACCGCGAGCTGGGGCAAACCCAGTGTGCCTGAGACACTAACAGCACTCCCCACACACGCCAGTGATATTTGTTTGCAGTGTTCCTCCCTCACCCAGCACGAGTGAACAAGTGAGCCTAAAAAATTGTCCACCAACTTTCATCATAGCTGGAAAATTTTCAACCAATAATTATGAAGTTCTTTGATTTATTCTCCTGTCTTTCACTTTCTGTGTAATTCCATTTACATATATTTTAGCACTCTTAAAGTTACTTCAAAGCTCACTGATGCACAATTAATTTTTCCCCAGAGTCTTTGCATTTCTATTTTACATATCTCTATTTAACTACTCAATAATTCAGCTTCATGAATATAAGGATTATTGATGTAGTAGGCATTTTAATGTCCTTCTCTGCTAATTATGTAATCTATATTTTACTTGTGTTTTTACAAATTGATTTTGCCCTCGTTATGGATATTTTCTTGCTTCTTTATGCATCAAGGTTTTTTTTCTTCTTTTTAAATTTATTTATTTATCTTAATCAGAGGATAATTACCTTACAATATTGAGATGAAACTAGGACAAATATTTTCACAATTTATATGGAAATTATAAATTGGAATGTGGATGTGGTCACTTTACAATTGGATGCTGGATGTTTTTTAATTTTTATAAATTATTCCTTTCACTGTTTGTAAACACTTTTAATTTCTTGGAAACAATTGCATTTTTGAAGGCTTGCTGTAAAGTTTTTTCAGCTGAGATGAAACCAGCCTTTAGACCAGGTTTACTATTCCCCACTAGCAGGGTAATATTGTCTTCAGGGCCCTATTGATCTCATGGGAATTATGAGTAATTTGGGGGACAGTCCTAAGATGGTGGAGGAATAGGACAGAGAGAACACTTTCTCCCCAACAGATTCATCAAAAGATCATTTGAACGCTGAGTAAATTCCACAAAACTACTACTGAATGCAGGCAGAGGATATCAGGCACCCAGAAAAGCTGCCCATTGTCTTCAAAAGGTGGTAGGAAAAAATGTAACAGATAAAAAGAGAGACAAAATAGGTAAGGATGGAGATCCGTCCTGGAAAGGGAGTCTTAAAAAATAGAGAAGCTTCCAAACACCAGGAAACACTCTCACTGGTGAGTCTGTGGCAAGCCTTGGAAACTCAGAGGCAACATAGGTGGGAGGAAAAATAAATAAATAATTTAAACCCACAGATTACATGCTCAAAGGTAACTCCAAGCAGAGAAACGATGCAGACGCCCGCATCCACCACTAGCAAGCAGGGACTGGGCAACGAGGTGCGGGCTGCATTGCTTAGAGTAAGGAGTGGGCCTGAATGCCCCGAGGGAAATCTGAGGGAACTAACTTCAGATAGCAAACCAGACCCTGGGATAGCTACCCCAGCAAAAAGCCCTAAATTAAGACACAACCCGGCCTGCTCACAGTCAAAGGAGTGAGCAGAGGTAGCCGGCTGTGGACTGGCCCATCCCCTGCCAGGGACAGGAGAGCAAGGGCAGCTAGAGCCGGAAGGGGGCAATCGTGGCCTCAGAGAAGTATCATCTACCTAACTGCAAGCAGGCTTCATTGCTAACCAAATCTTCTTGGGATTCTGGACAGTCAATATCCTCCTGAGAAGGTATGCCAGTTCTACACCCAGAAAACTGAGCAGCAAGGATGGGAGAGACAATAAGTAAGAGCCACCGTGCTCACCAAACACCTGGTCACCTGAGCGGCTCAGACCTGGGAAGGGCACAAGACGCAGGCCCAACCGAGTCTGCGCCTTTGAGGAGTACCCGAATACCTGAACCTGAGTGGCTTAGACCTGGGAAATGCATGCAACCCAGGGCTTACCTTAGACAGTTTTCAGCAGAGCAACCAAGAGCCTGAACAGTATAGACTGGGAAAGCACACACACCGCGAGCTGGGGCAAACCCAGTGTGCCTGAGACACTGAGAGCACTCCCCACACACGCCAGTGATATTTGTTTGCAGTGTTCCTCCCTCACCACATCACGAGTGAACAAGTGAGCCTAAAAATATGTCCACCACCACCTGATTTGGTCAGGGCAGAAATTAGACACTAATGAGACCAGCAAACAGAAGAAGCTAAAACAAAGGGAAGCACTCTGGAAGTGACAGATGCAATAGATTAAAACCCTGCAGTTAGCACTGACTGCATAGGAAGGGGCCTTAGATCTTGAGAAGTATAAGCTGGATCAAGGAACTATCTGAAAGTGAACTGACTCCACACTGTCCACAACAACACCAGAGAAATTCCTAGATATATTTTTACTATTTTCATTTTTTAATTTAATTTTTAAAATTTTTGAGCCCTCTACTACTCCTTCACATTTCATTTTTATAACCTACTATTACTTTGAAAAAAAAAAAGACCCTATTTCTTAAAGCAAACCATATAATATATATATTATAATTTTGTGTTTTTTTCTTTAATATTGTATTTTTGAGATTACAACCTCTACTCTAGGTTTTTAACCTTTGTTTTTGTTATTTGTTTTCATTTTGTACCTTTAAGAACCCAATATTCAGTAACCATTTTTATTTGTGTGTGAGATCACTAGCCTGATTACTCTCTCCCCCTTTGGATCTCCTTTTTCTCCACAAGGTCACCTCAATCTCCCCCCTCCCCCTTCTATTCTCTACCCAACTCTGTGAATCTCTTCGTGTGTTCTGGACTGCTGAGAATACTTCAGTTCAGTTCAGTGCAGTCGCTGAGTCATGTCCGACTCTTTGCGACCCCATGAATCGCAGCATGCCAGGCCTCCCTGTCCATCACCAACTCCCGGAGTTCACTCAGACTCGCGTCCGTCGAGTCAGTGATGCCATTCAGCCATTTTATCCTCTGTCGCCCCCTTCTTCTCCTGCCTCCAACCCGTCTCAGCATCAAAGTCTTTTCCAATGAGTCAACACTTCACATGAGGTGGCCAAGGTACTGGAGTTTCAGCTTTAGCATCATTCCTTCCAAATCCCAGGGCTGATCTCCTTCAGAATGGACTGGTTGGATCTCCTTGCTGTCCAAGGAACTCTCAAGAGTCTTCTCCAACACCACAATTCAAAAGCATCAATTCTTCAGCGCTCAGCCTTTTTCACAGTCCAACTCTCACATCCATACATGACTACTGGAAAAACCATAGCCTCGACTAGATGGACATTAGTCGGCAAAGTAATGTCTCTGCTTTTAAATATACTATCAGGTTGGTCATAACTTTTCTTCCAAGGAGTAAGCGCCTTTTAATTTCATGGCTGCAGTCACCATCTGCAGTGATTTTGGAGCCCAAAAAAGTCTGACACTGTTTCCATTGTTTCCACATTTATTTCCCATGAAGTGATGGGACCGGATGCCATGATCTTCGTTTCTGAATGTTAAGCTTTAAGTAAACCTTTTTCACTCTCCTCTTTTACTTTCATCAAGAGACTTTTTATAGTTCTTCTTCACTTTCTGCCATAAGGGTGGAGTCATCTGCATATCTGAGGTTACTGATATTTCTCCCGGCAATTTTGATTCCAGCTTGTGTTTCTTCCAATCCAGCTTTTCTCATGATGTACACTGCATATAAGTTAAATAAGCAGGGTGACAATATACAGCCTTGACGTACTCCTTTTCCTATTTGGAACCAGTCTGTTGTTCCATGTCCAGTTCTAACTGTTGCTTCCTGACCTGCATACAGATTTCTCAAGAGGCAGGTCAGGTGGTCTGGTATTCCCATCTCTTTCAGAATTTTCCAGTTTATTGTGATCCACACAGTCAAAGGCTTTGGCATAGTCAATAAAGCAGAAATAGATGTTTTTCTGGAACTCTCTTGCTTTTTCATGATCCAGCAGATGGTTCCTCTGCCTTTTCTAAACCCAGCTTGAACATCTGGAATTTCGTGGTTCACTTATTGCTGAAGCATGGCTTTGAGAATTTTGAGCATTACTTTACTAGCATGTGAGGTGAGTGCAGTTGTGCAGTAGTTTGAGCATTCTTTGGCATTGCCTTTCTTTGGGATTGAAACGAAAACTGACCTTTTCCAGTCTTGTGGCCCCTGCTGAGTTTTCCAAATTTGCTGGCATATTGAGTGCAGCACTTTCACAGCAGTGATCTCTGGTTCCTCTGTCTTTTCTAAACCCAGCTTGAATATCTGGAATTTCATGGTTCACTTATTGCTGAAGCCTGGTTTGGAGAATTTTGGGCATTACTTTACTAGCACGTTAGATGAGTGCAATTGAACGGTAGTTTGAGCATTCTTTGACATTGCCTTTCTTTGGGATTGAAATGAAAACTGACCTTTTCCAGTCTTGTGGCCCCTGCTGAGTTTTCCAAATTTGCTGGCATATTGAGTGCAGCACTTTCACAGCATCATCTTTCAGATTTGAAATAGCTCAAAGGGAATTCCATCACTTCCACTAGCTTTGTTCATAGGCTTTCTAAGGCCCACTTGAATTCACATTCCAGGATGTCTGGCTCTCTGTGAGTGATCACACCATCATGATTATATTGGTCATGAAGATCTTTTTTTTTTTTTTTGTATAGTTCTTCTGTGCATTCTTGCCACCTCTTCTTAATATCTCCTGCTTCTGTTAGGCCTATATAATTTCTGTTCTTTATCAAGCCCATCTTTGCATGAAATGTTTCCTTTGTGTCTCTAATTTTCTTGAAGAGATCTCGAGTCTTTCCCATTCTGTTGTTTTCTTCTATTTCTTTGCATTGAACACTGAAGAAGGCTTTCTTATCTCTTCTTGCTATTCTTTGGAACTCTTCATTCAGATGCTTGTATCTTTCCTTTTCTCCTTTGCTTTTCTCTTCTCTTTTCACAGCTATTTGTAAGGCCTCCTCAGACAGCCAGTTTGCTATTTTGCATTTCTTTCCATGGGGATGATCTTGATCCCTGTCTCCTGTACAATGTCACGAACCTCATTCCATAGTTCATCAGGCACACTGTGTATCAGATCTAGTCCTTTAAATCTATTTCTCGCTTCCACTGTATATCATAAGGGATTTGATTTAGGTCATACCTGAATGGTCTAGTGGTTTTCCCTACTTTCTTCAATTTCAGTCTGAATGTGGCAATAAAGAGTTCACGATCTGAGCCACAGTCAGCTCCTGGTCTTGTTTTTGTTGACTGTATATAGCTTCTCCATCTTTAGCTGCAAAGAATATAACCAATCTGATTTCAGTGTTGACCATCTGGTGATGTCCATGTGTAGAGTCTTCTCTTGTGTTGTTGAAACAGTGTTTTTGCTATGACCAGTGCATTTTCTTGGGAAAACTCTATTAGTCTCTCCCCTGCTTCATTCCATATTCCAAGGCCAAATTTGCCTGTTACTTCAGGTGTTTCTTGACTTCCTACTTTTGCATTCCTGTCCCCTATAATGAAAAAGGACATCTTTTGGGGGTGTTAGGTCTAAAACGTCTTGTAGGTCTTCATAGAACCATTCAACTTCAGCTTCTTCAGCATTACTGGTCGAGGCATAGACTTGTATTACTGTGATATTGAATGGTTTGCCTTGGAAACGAACAGAGATCATTCTGTCATTTTGGAGATTGCATCCAAGTACTGCATTTTGGAACCTTTTGTTGACCATGATGGCTACTCTATTTCTTCTGAGGGATTCCTGCCAACAGTAGTAGATACAATGGTCATCTGAGTTAAATTCACCCATTCCAGTCCATTTTAGTTTGCTGATTCCTAGAATGTCGACGTTCACTCTTGCCATCTCTTGTTTGACCACTTCCAATTTGCCTTGATTCATGGACCTGACATTCCAGGTTCCTATGCAATACTGCTCTTTACAGCATCAGACCTTGCTTTTATCACCAGTCACATCCACAGCTGGGTATTGTTTTTGCTTTGGCTCCATCCCTTCATTCTGTCTGGAGTTATTTCTCCACTGATCTCCAGTAGCATATTGGTCACCTACTGACCTGGGGAGTTCCTCTTTCAGTATCCTATCATTTTGCCTTTTCATACTGTTTATGGGGTTCACAAGGCAAGAATACTGAGGTGATTTGCCATTCTCTTCTCCAGTAGACCACGTTGTTTCTTTAGGTAAATATATTTCTATGTATTTTATTCTTTTCATTGCCATGGTGATTGGAACTCTTTTCCTAATTTCTTAATTTTTTTTCTATTTTCAAGGACTACTTACTGTATTTTCAGAGAGCATTCCAGGAGGCCCAACTTAGATCCTGCTCCTTCAGGCTGTCCATTGTTTTGTTTTGTTTTGTTTTGTTTTCTGGGTTTTGTTTTTGTTTTGGCTACATTGCAAGGCATGCAGAACTTCCCAGGGCTTAAGCCTGCACCCCCTGCAATGGAAGTACAGTCTTATGAACCAGTAGGGAAGTCCCCTGATGGTGTTATAAAATACTTAAATGTTTGTATTAAACCCTTCCCACTTAATAATTACAATGAATTTTGTTTTATGCCTTTAATCCTGATTGGTTAAATGTATAATCCATAGAGATTTTAAAAGTATAATGTAGCTGTTATCTGGAAATGCTTGTTTATGAAATGAGAAATGGGAAGAAAAAAACAGAGGGATGTCCTGTGAGGGTGAGGTTGTTAGGTTGTTAGGGCTTCCCTTGTGGCTCAGCTGGTAAAGAATCTACTTGCTATGCGGGAGACCTGGGTTTGATCCCTGGGTTGGGAAGATCCCCTGGAGAAGGGAAAGGCTCTCCACTCCAGTATTCTGGCCTGGAGAATTTCACGAACTGTATGGTCGATGGGGTCACAAAGAGTCGGACACAACTCAGCAACTTTGACTTTGATAGCTCAGTTGGTAAAGAATCGACCTGCAATGCAGGGGACCCCAGTTCAAATCCTGGGTCAGAAGATCCCCTGGAGAAGGGGTAGGCTACCCACTCCATTATTGTGGCCTGGAGAATTCCATGGACTGTGTAGTCCTTGGGGTCACAAAGAGTCGGACACAACTCAGCGACCTTCACACACTTCATTACATCAGTGTACATCAGTGAATGTTTGGGCCACATACACTAACCAAATGCTGCTAGGTCACTAACTTTGTGACACTTCAGAAATAAAGTAATATAAATAAATAAGAAAGTAACTAAATAACATCAAAGCCTCTAGATTATGAGGCTAGAATAATAGAAGACTTCAAGTGTTCTATTTTTTTCTCTTTTTTTAGGTGAGCACATTGTCTGGGATAAATGCATTTTGTTGGGTTTTATGACTCCAGCCCTCAAATTTCATTTTTTACTTTATAATTAGGGTTAACTTTCATCATAAAGTATCAACATGCTTTTGGTTTTAACAGGTGAAACCTGTCACACATATCTGTAATTTGATAAACCTCTTATGTGTATCTGTAATTTGCTAATGCAAAAGCAGCACTGAAATAAACATTGCATATTACCTTCCCCGTTAGTCTTTAAAATTGTTGTTAATCCTTTGAAAGTCATAATCCCTAATCCCTCAATATTCAGCTACCAGAGAGAAAGGGCAAGAGGAGGAAACACTGCTCTTGCCATCTTTTCCCTAGCTCTTGTTACATGTGAAAGCATATGAGAAATCAGTCACTTTTTAAGGGTGTACTAACTTAATGCCCAGTACAAAAGTGCAGTGTTGCCACATTGTCCCATTTTTTAAACAACTTGCAACTGGCAGAAATCTGGACTTTTTTACACAAACCCTGTCAGTTTTAAACTAATTTCTTAAATGTTTAAGCACTGAGTCAAACAAAACTACCTATAAGCTGAATTCCGACCCTGGACCACCAGTTCATTTGAACCTTTGTTCTGAGTGATTAACAGGAAAATGTACACATTTTCAGCTAGTGCTTTTTATATACTTGTTAGACCAGCGATCTTGTTGTGGGGGGGGGGGGGGGG
>SJXQ01000451.1:53239-182334 GCA_006408695.1 Aepyceros melampus | reverse complement strand
ATCAATTGAGTGACTGTCATAAATATTCCCATATGTAGATATAAAGGAATTCTCATTGTTGGTTAACATTCTACATATTAGGGCCATTTTAAAATTCAACAGTTTATTGGGAATGAGTGATTGTGAATTATTTTTATTAATTAACACCATGACAGGAGCCTATAGAATAAGGGATGAGATTCCTGTAGAAGGATATGGTTGTATTACAAATCTTGAATTTAAAGCAGTGACAGATTTCTTCTCAGACCCTGGCACGCAGAGCAAAGACTATATGAGAACAAAGCAAGAATGCTGTCTTGGCAGCTCTAGCAAATAAGGGAATGAAATACTGAAAGTTTGAGTAGAACAGAGAAAAAGTATTACATGATCATGTGGAGAAACAAGAGAATGAAAAGAACTAGAGAATTATGCTATACTTTATCAAAGATACCCTTAAGATACCCCATTATATTCAGTAACGCTAAAAAAGAGAAAACCTACCAATTAAAGTGTGACATACTGTAGTGGCATATATAAGACATCCTCATTTCACAGATATTATGAAAATGTTATGTTTTTAGAACTGGTGAACCATTTGATTGCAGTTGGGTAGCCTTAAGGGCCCGCATGAGGTTAGTATCATGAAGTAAAGTGAAACTACTGGTCATGCTTGAGTTTTTTTTCTAGCAATGTCCAGCTGCATAGGTGCAGACATAGAATGGATTTAAATAGTTTGTGGAGATTGAGTTTGAAGAGTTTTGGCTTTTTCATGTGAATACAGGAAAGCAAGAGGGTGACAAGGCAGTTGAAGATGTGTATTAGTGTGAGTGATTTTAATAAGAAAGGCAGTTGGAGTCAGAGTAGCAAAGGAAGTGGGCTGCAAACTTGTGGGAGGGTTCGAAGAGTAGTATAAACAGAGTGCTTGAATTGAGACTTGTAGGGGTAACATTACTGGTAGCCATAGTCGAGAGAATGACTAGGACAGGAGTAGCTGAGATGAGGGGGAAGGTAAGATCAAGAGGGATGGCAGAGAAAGTGAAGATTTGAAGGATCATCCACATGGATATCGAAATCAAGATAGAAATAGGAGTGACAATGAAACAGAATTTTAAATCTTCAAAGAATGGGTGAGGTATCAAGGGTAGGGTATGGTGGGGAGGGTGGAAGGAGAAGCACAACTCAGGGGTCAGTAAGTAACTGCAGCTAGGAGGCAAGAGTGGGGCAGTCTGATGATGGGAGCATCAAAGCTCCATAGTTTTAAGGAACAACAAGAACATTCTGAAAGTGAAAATGAGCATCAAAAAGGACACTTAATTAAACTCGAAGCCCAGTAGTCCAAGTGAGAAAAAACAGCTATCACTTGAGAAGGCTACAGGGCAATCAGTGCCCCCAGGGAAGAGCTGGATTTTAATCAAGAAGGCTGAGGGAACACCACTACACTGAGGATGGAATTCCAAGCTCAAAGCTGTTTGCCTTTTGGCATCCAGTGTTGGTGGTGAAAGTCCAGTCCAATTCTGCTTCTTCTGCAATCTGTTATTTTCTCAATATAAATAAATGTAAAGTTTTAATAAAATTTAAAATTCCAAGATATTACTTTGATGTATTTCAAGTATGACTCATCATATACTGTGCTTTGCATTCCGTGGACTTCTTTAAATAGAAGATTCATGTCTTTTTCAGCTCTGGAACTTTTCTATTTCTCTCCATTTTCCCTATTCTCTACTTTTGGAACTGCTGCGAGATGAATAGTGGGATATCTAGATTTAGTCTCCATTTCTCAATTTTCCGTTTAAACTTTAGTAGTGAATTTTAAAGGTCATTTTCAACTCAGTTGATATTTCAGCTCACTAATTTGATCTTCAGCTGTGGATACTCTATTTTACAGACCATACATTTTGTTTATGATCATGTTTTTACATCCAAGAACACGGATTCTTATTTTTGTCAGCCTTTTTAAAAAACAATACAATGCAGGTGACTCTCCAACACTGCTTAAATCCTGGTCTAAGGCAGTCATGGTAATTCATCTTTTGAGCAATCTTTTGATGAGAGACAGTCTATAACAACTCTTATATATAACTCCTGAAATTCTTCATTCAAGGAATAGGTTTATGTCTTTTAAATACTTAAAGCTGAAAAGAAAAGGCTGTATACACTACAAATCAACAGAAAGTTCAAAATATACATTTCTAACAAAGGAAAAAAAAAGTTTTAACAAAAGATTAAAAATGACAGCAAGGTAGCATTAAAAAAAAAAAAAAAAAGGACATGCAGGACAATTAACTGGACCTAGTAGCATTCAAAATGTTTTAGAAGCTTGAATAAATGGAATAAAGTTTAAGTAGTTACGAACATGTATGTGTTGAATATACAGTGCTGAATATAGCACTGAACATATAAAGCAAAAAGCATTAGACATATAAGGAAAATACATTGTAGCATATAAGAATTTATTTTACATTTCTCATTCTGAGAAATAAGATGTTGAGAATCTCACCAGT
The DNA here is from genome assembly GCA_006408695.1 of Aepyceros melampus. NCBI lineage: Eukaryota > Metazoa > Chordata > Mammalia > Artiodactyla > Bovidae > Aepyceros > Aepyceros melampus. Next base: position 179,854 of record SJXQ01000451.1, on the reverse strand, counting down.
TTTTAATGATATTCTTATGTGACAAATTGTACCAAATGACATACTTTCTAAAGAAATATTTACAATATTTGCTTGCTTAGCAGGCTAAAAAGATATCCTTAATAAACTTCACAATGCAGACTACATATACTGACTATATGTAATATTAGAAAATGTTATTAACAACAACAAAAATATGTCCAATGATCTGGAAATTGAAATGCACTATTCAGAATAATCCTTGGATCAAAAAAGCAATCACATTTGCAGCCATCAAATATTAAGAAAACAATGAAAACACAACATTCTTAACCTATGGGATGGAAGTAAAGAAATAATCAGGGAATTTATATAATTAAAAAAAATTTTTTTTTTAGAATTGGAAGGAAGACAAACAAATGGTCAATTATTCAACTGAAGAGATAGTAATAACTAAGGGAATTAGAAAGGAATCAAATCACAATGCTAAAATAAATGATAAGATTTTTATTCCCTGGTGCTGAGAGGACAGAAGTGGAACGGGACAAATCCTAACTAGCCTAACAAGGAAAGAGAAAAAAATAAAGGACATAGAGTAATAGACAATGTTTTTAAAACACTGAGATTAAGTGCAACTATATGCTTAAAGAATTTTAAATATAAGATGGACTATATGATGAATTCCAGAAAAAAGAAAATTACCGTTTACCCAAGAAATAGAACCCTTAAAAGATGGACACATGAGGAAATAGATATAGTGAAAGAATTACCTTCAAGAAAAAAGTCAGGTGTTTCTGGATATAAATAAAATAGCGTCAACTTACAACACTCATTTTCAGGATACATAAACCATTCTAGATCAAATAAAACATATGAGTTTCTAGTTTATTCTGTAACACTATCAAAACCTGTTAATTAAAACCAGACCTGCCTCTCACATCAAGTATAGGGTTAGTCAACAGAAGACAATGGCAACCCACTCCAGTACTCTTGCCTGGAAAATCCCATGGACGGAGGAGCCTGGTAGGCTGCAGTCCATGGGGTCGCTAAAAGTCGGATACAACTGAGCATTTTCACTTTCACTTTCATGCACTGGAGAAGGAAATGGCAACCTACTCCAGTGTTCTTGCCTAGAGGATCCCAGGGACGGGGGAGCCTCATGGGTTGCCGTCTAAGGGGTCGCACAGAGTCAGACACAACTGAAGCGACTTAGCAGCAGCACTCAACAGAAAACAGCAGTATTTCTAATGAATGGCTCAGTATTAGATTCTACTAAGTGGTGCCTGTCATCAACAGATCAGAGAAAATACTTTACAATGAAAAAGCACTGGAAAAAAATGAACATCTGATCCTGATAAATGGGTTTCATAAATATTAACATTTTATTTCTAATGTATAGTTTAAATTATACATGAGTAAAATACTAAAAATTATACATTCATAAAATCAGAAATAAGAATGCCCATTAACATATTCAATCAACTAGAAAAAATTAATGTGGACTTTTTTTTTTTTAATGACAGCTTTCCTATATAAGCAGGTGGCTTCCCAGGTAGTGCTAGTGGTAAAGAATCTGCCTGCCAATGCAAGAGACGAAGGCTTGATTCCTGGGTTGGGAAGATCTCCTAGAGCCGGAAATGGCAACTTCCTTCAGCATCCCTGCCTGGAAAATTTCATGGATGGAGGAGCCTTGCAGGCTAACAGTCCACGGGGTTGCAAAGAGTCAGACATGACCTAACACAGCACATACAAGCAGATTTTCACCCGCCATCTTGCAAGATGGGAAAGAGCAGACTTTTTTTTTTTTAATGACAGCTTTCCTATATAAGCAGGTGGCTTCCCAGGTAGTGCTAGTGGTAAAGAATCTGCCTGCCAATGCAAGAGACGAAGGCTTGATTCCTGGGTTGGGAAGATCTCCTAGAGCCGGAAATGGCAACTTCCTTCAGCATCCCTGCCTGGAAAATTTCATGGATGGAGGAGCCTTGCAGGCTAACAGTCCACGGGGTTGCAAAGAGTCAGACATGACCTAACACAGCACATACAAGCAGACTAGCTTAAAATACATTATTCATAACAATGTGAAGAGCCCATTTCTAGAAGCAATAACAAATTTTGGAAACTCAGAAAACCAACATGTCAGAACCATAGTAAACTTTCAGAAATTTGAGTACATGCAAAAAGCAAACAAAAACCCTAGTTTAAACAACTGATACGTTTCTAGTTAAAACCCTAAAAGGATGCCTGATGAAAGGGAGTCAAGTGACTCTGAAAATAACAAGAAAAAAAAGTAACAATTAAATGATCTTCTGTCTCAAAACAAATACTATTTCCTGCTATAGGTGCTACACATAGTTTATGAAGAAAAAATACAACGGTAACTTCTACCAGAAAAGAAAGATCAGGGGTAGAACAACTGAAAGCTCAGAAACAGACCCAAATAAGACACATGATATTTTAAAACTAGGGATAGGATGAAACTGTTTAACAAATGCTATTGGCATAATTAGTACAGCCATTCAGATAAAGTATAAAGTTGGATCCTTTACCTCACAAGATTTAAAATTTAACAAGAACAGTTTAGAATTAAGTGTAAAAGCAGAAAGAGAGTAAAATAAAATTATGTAAAAACTAAAATAACCTTGGACTAGGATAAACTTTTCTAAGAAGCCAAAAGGAAAAGATGAATAGACTTGACTACATGTAATTAATAAATTTTTCTTTATCAAAATACACCACACAGTATTTTTAAGGTTAGTTTACAAAGGGCTACCCTCTTTATATAAAAAGCTCTTCCAAGCTACACGGAGAAATGCCTAATAACTAAACATATGAATAGTTAATAGAAAGACACCTGGCTAGCATGAAGTTGAATTTCACTAGTAATCAAAGAAATACAAATGAAAATGACTTCTCACCTGTCAAAGTGGCAATGATTCATAATTTTTAAATACCCAGCATAGCTAAGTGGAAAAGGAAAGTAATAGGAATGTAAAACTTGCAAACCTTTCCTGAGGGCAATGTGGACATAGCACAAGTTTAGATGTGTACAATTCACACCAGCAGCTCCAAGAAAATTATATTTGAGCTTCTACCTAGGTAGATTTTCCCTCACATTGTTATTTGTAACAGAAAAGTTAGAAATATTTTGTGTCTAGCAATGAGGAATTGTTAAGTTATGGCTATTCTATAAAGAGTAATTTATAATCACTAAAAAGAGTAGACTTGAATTACTGACAAAGATGGATCTTCACAAAATATCAAATGGAAACTAATTACCCAGCTATGGGAAGTATAATCCCATTGTTTTAAAAGTTATCCATCAAAGGCAAAATATTAATAGTGGTTATCTCTGTATGTGTTCCTACATTTTTGAATATGTAAATATATAAGAAGGAAAAAAAAAAATAAGGGTTCCAGGTTTCAAGTATTGTCTGTAAAACATGACACAACAGTTGTAACAAATGGCATACTGTTCACATCAGATAAGCTTACTTCTGAGTCTATTCTGTATATATATGAGGCAAGAAGAAAACAAGGATAAAAATAGCCTGGAGTTTTAGGGCAGTTTATTTACAGACTATCAAATACAGTCTTTTTTCTTTTGTTAAACAAATGGCTTATATTAAACACACTGGATTTAGGAGTTACGAGACTTTACTAAAAATTCTTGCAAAAAAACCACACCTTGACAATAAATTAATTGTGAAAAAAATATAAAGTGATTCACTACAGAGCCTCATTTTCAATGTGGTATTTCAATTAGAAATTTCTTTTTTAATGGGACATTTGATATGGTGAAAGGAATAAAACCCAAGAAATTGTTCTTCTACATAATTCAAAGAGCAAATTCTTTCCAATATGATCAAAACTTTGTTTTCCCCACCTTCAACTGGATCCCCTGACAGCTTTTTTCTTAATGGCTCTTATTTTTAATTACACTAGAAACAGTTTAATTACAAACTTGTAAGAATTTAAAAGCAATGTTTGCAGGTTTGTTGATACCAATCTTCTTCCTACAAACAGAAAATAAGTTTAAAGATTCAGTCTTACTATCTAATTGTTAGGTAACTATTGTCTTAAAATAGAAAATGAGGAACCTCCCTTCTAAAGACTATCCCTGTATGAAACAAACTGTCTCTATAGGCTCCTGAGTTTTCTAAAATTTTATTTGCCTATTTTTTTCTGAGGCCTTTTTTTAAGTTGACTTTTTAAAGCATCTGTTAAACTAGTTCAGTATTTTAAATTTAATTATTTTAGAAGTATTTTAACAGTTAATTTTCTCATTAAGAAGCATTTACTACAGAATTTAGATATAGCTAAGAACCACCCTGGTCATCCATCTAAATCTCATTTTTCTTAGCTGTAAAGAAATGAACCAGATTTTACACTTTGGGGACATCCTATTCAGACTTTTAAAATCTCAAAATCATTAACCCAGGGAATCACTGAATCTTTATTCAAATCTCGTATTTCAGCTTTACCTAAAAAGAAAGGCAGGCGCCAGGTAAGGGAGCCTAGGGAGAAAAATCATCTAAAATTGGATTAAGTTCATACCAAATACAAAGAAACCTTAACTCAGAAATACCAGAAAGATTAGTTTGGAAGCATTTAGGCTGTTTATCTTCTATTTTTCTTAAGAAATCTTGATACGTCTTACCAATTGAGCTACAAACTAGTCAGATCCAATTTAAATTTTGCTTTCATCACTGAATTTCCAGTTGTTCAATTTTTCCAGAACTTTGTCTCTATTAAAATTTGACCTCAAAATTTGACAGACACACTTTCCTTACTTTCACTTATGTGTAATTTAGATACAGCTGAAGAGCTGCAAATACTGCTTCGCTTTTTAATATTCCTGCTCACTATCAGTCCACTGGAAGTATTATTTAAAGCCTTTCATGTTGATTGATGTACCCCAAGTAGAATAGTACCTGGCACTTGGTAGGCACTGAATATTTACAAAGAGTTAAGCTCTGAATCATAGCTAAAGCCCTATCCTAATTCACATTCCACAAACTATTAATCAATAAACCCTTAACATGAGTCTTTTAAAATTTCATGGATGACTGGGACTCTCCAAAAAATAATGGATTTAAGACTTGGGAAACATACTGAGTCACATGCAGTAAAAGCTGCTGTATCAAGATATACATAAGGGAATCTCACATGGGAAATAATGTTTTCTTCTTTCAGTAGGTCAATTTTTTATATTTTCATCTCATTTGCAATCTGACTTCCTGTTTCTTCCCCAAAATATTTCATGCTCCTTCAGTTTCACTCAAGAATACTGATTTCTGGAGTTATAACACACAGAATTATTGATTTCATAGCCCTGCTCTTTTCATTAACCCAAATTTACTGAAGTATTAGATGATACCAAAGAAGGCATTAAGATTTTTCCTACCATATTTCATCAATTTTAAGAAGCCTCCTTCTTCCATATAACAACATCTCTGAACTTGGGAAGTATCTTAGCTTTGAGTTGTGTTTAATTGGCAACATTTTCCCTAACTAGTATATCTCACAATCACTGCTGTCTTAGGGTAGTATCGGGAGCTGTAATTCAAATTTTCGACCTCAAGCAACAATTTCCTTGTCCTCCCAGCCACTTTCCCAATATAAATATATAACTGAAATGTTAGGAAAAACTATCCAAACACAATTCAATTTTATATAAAATATTTAATTTTTAAAACACAGGCTATTCATGTCACATAAATATCTTCAATTTTAGGTTAGCTGCTATGGTCAGCAGAATTATCAAGTGTGACTATTAATAACTTAGATACTGTCACTTATAGGAAAGTCTAAAGCTCTAAGACTCACCATATTAAAATTTCAGATACTTGAATACTGTAGCTATTTTGCTAAATTTCAAAATATTTCTTCACTTCCTGCAATGTAGTTTTAGTATAAGTTGTTAGTATTCAATATTCAAATAAAAGCATAATTTTCTTTCATTCATTTCTCAATAACAAAAAAATTTCATCAAAAGATAAAATGGTCAACTGACATCAACTCATTTTATAGCAGTAAAATGGTAAATTATTCACTTTAAAATAATCCTATTGTCACCAAACTATAATGCTTTCCATATACTGTTTTGAAATGAACGTTCACAAGTCAGATAGAGGGCACAAGATTAAAAGACTGACTTTAGAACTGGAGCAATATTCATTCAATAACAGTTGTTTCAATTCAAGATTCCAATCAAAAAATAAGTTACCAGGAGAACGACTAAAAAACAAAATGGTTAATGGCATTTAGTGCTAATGAAAACACTGGTTATTTACCTTTGGTTCCTTCCTAGGATTACTATAACGGTACATGTGTTTGAGTGTGCACAAAAAGACTTGACACCATTACAGTTTAAATAAGGGTTAGTCCATCATTCTAAAATGAACTAAAATAAAGTTACTCTAGGTACGGCGGATGTTGTAGTAAACCTTACAGAAAGTGAGAGAGAGAATAAGAGGGGTTTTTGCACTACTTTTTCTTTTTACTTTAATAAATTCAATCTAGGCGATGTTTCTAGTTAACCAGTAAAGTCAACAGAGTTAACTTTGTGTTGAATGGCAATTATATAATTTAAAAAGTGGTGTTTGCCACCCCTCCCCCTATGAACTTTAACTGAATTATGCAAATTGTTATTAAGCCTTGTTTCTTTACTATAGCCCTCCAATTACCCATGACAAAAGGAAATAGGGACAATGTGGCAGCCTGAAAGAAAATGCTCATTTAGCTATTACTTTCCACCATTTAAATGACAAAACTTTTTAGAACTTTTTCTCAGAAGTAACAAAAGTTGCTGATGGGAGCTGGACTTTTATTCTCTGCTCTCACTCCCCTGTCAAGAGAAGGTGGTGTTGGAAGGTAACACAGCCCAAAGAAAAGGACAAAGTGTGACAGGTAGAGGGAATGGACCTAACGGGAACTGAACAGGCAGCCCATGGACACTTGGGAGCCCTCTGCCTCTTCAATACATTGATTCCCTTTAGAAGACAAATGGGTGTAAAGGTTAACTACTTTTTCAGACCTTAAGCTTACCTGTTAAGGCACTTACTTACCCTCCCCACCCCACCCATATTTTTCATATAAAACCCACTATTTCATTTGAATGCATTTTGCTAGGCTATGATAATCTGCAAAATAAAACAAAAGTAACATTGACCATTTTTTTTATATAAAACTGTTGCATCAAGAGAAAGGTTGTGTTTTATTTTCTGAAATGAGCACAAAGTACACCTTTCACAATAACACTGAAAGCAGGTGCAAAGACTACAGTGACCTTTGACTAAAGGTAGCTTTGTAAAAAGAAAAATACCAAATAAATCAGTGCCCTTTCTGATTGTTGTAAAACTGGAGGGGGGAGGGGCTGGGTGGTTGTTACATAAAAGTTGGTCCAAACTTACAAAAAAGCACAAATGTGCATAGTTCAGAAGATCTGCAAGAGGGCCATAAAAGACTTTTATGTCCCTAAGATTAGCATCCACTTAAAACTGCAAGAATACAAAATAAAATCATTAACTAGAATTTGTGAAGATGTACAATCAATAGATCTAGGTTTTAGAACAGCATGAATTTAAGCAAAGGTTTTTTTTTGTCTTTTTTTTTTTAAACTATTGTATGCAAGACCCTTTTCCACATAAAAATAAAGCTGTTGTTGAATTAATATTATTCAAGTCTCTTGGATTGCTGCTTTAAATTGCAGCTAGAAAAGTCTTTCCAGATAAAAATGATGTGCCTGAGGAAAAACAGATACTCAGTATGGTAACCCTCTGCCTCGACCTCTGCCAGCTGATGTGCTAATGTGTCCCCTGTATCCTTGTGAATACCCAGGTCCTTGGGCAGGAGAAGTCCAGGTCTGCCCATGCATGAGGCCATGGCCACCTGGGTTTTCCTGTAAGTTGCCACCATAGTTATAGTTGTGCATCTTTGCTGGCAAAGGATGAGTACTCTCTGGCCCTGTGGAAGGGTCACTGCTGTTTGCCAGCACTGCAATGGGGCCATGGCTATATTCAAATCTATGGTCCTTGTCTCCACTAAACAACATGGGACCTGTATTGAGGTAAATGTCTCCGTATCCAGCTACCGAACTGGGAAATGACTCGGAAAAGGCAGAAGGCTGAGGTGGACCACCAGAATGAGATGAAGTAGTACTGTAGTTATCCAAGGACTGAATATCTGAGTTTCCCATGAAGCTACGTCGTTCCAATGGTGGAGCAGAGGCGCTTCCAAGACCGTCATTGCTAACATAAGGAGCAGAAGAGAAAGAGGAGGATCCAAAATTGTCCTTGTAGTCGAAGAAGGTACATAAGTATCTCCTGCTTGGTAATCAATACCACTTTCTCTTTTGGGGTCATCCTGGGGCTGATGCTGAGCAAGGAGCTGTAACAGGGCTGCTTTTACGCCGGCATGCGGGTCAGTTAACGAAGCACTAGTGGTGGGTACATGCTGGTTTTCTGTCCGGTAATCTAGATCTTCTTCAGTGACTGGTGGTGGTTCCGGAGGTTCAGGAGGTCGCTGATCGGGAGGCAGAATACGAGGCCGGTCCGGTTCTGGTGTGAGCTCCAATAGCCTCATATCTTGGTGCTGGATCAGGTCATCTTGCCCTAAGTGAAACAAAGCAAAAAAGAGAGTTGAAAGTTACCATGGAAAACAAAATTTTCAAAATACTCGATGTTTCCTAAACAGCATAAGAAGTTCCATCTCTGGCAAAAAAACAACCAACCAAAAACTCAAAACAAACAAAAACCACCCAAAAGTCAAATGAAAAATTAAAGGTATATTTAAGTGCTAACATTCATTTGAGTTTATAGTGACAGAAAAATTTTATTGTATTTGATCTTTAAAAGTCATCTCAAATGTACCTATCTATGGCTTGAACAAAAGCTACTTTAGCATAGATTGCATGAGAAACATCTACAGCATTCATTTGAGTTCTACTACCTACAGACAATTAAAGAATCAATTCCTAGGAGTATACCAACCTATAACCAGTAACTTGAGTATTTTCAGGACATCAGCTAGCAAAGCTAAACAATACACATTGCACATAATCATCAACAGCAAGAAAAGAGCGTTGAGAGCAGCCGGGTCCGTGGTCCGCTGTCTGCACACTCACCCGACACCGGCGTGCTAGGTTCTGGAGGTGGCCGGAGCTGTAATGGTGCTTCGTGTCCCGACCCATTTTCCCTCTCTTCCAGCAGCACGTCTTTCTGCTTTGACTGTTGAGCCTTTATTAACTGAGTCAACAGAACCGCAAATGCGCTCTGCACAGCCGCCTGGGCCGCATCAGGCTCCACTTTAGGCTGCATGTTCTGAAAGAAGGCTGAATTCCTCCCAGTGGTTTCGAAGACTCCTGTTGTGGTGTTGATGGATCTGTCTGTTTTTCACCTGTTGCCAAAATTCCAGCAGGAAGGTTTATTTTATTTAGCTGCTGCTGAGTCTCAGAGTTTACCTTAATGTTCAACACTTGGACAAAATCAGCCATATTAACACTTGTTTTAGACTGTAGTAGGTTTAGCAGAATTGCCAATTCACTGTGGTTTAACTGCTGTCCAGGGCCTGTTTTTACTAAAACAAAATTTGTATTGGTTAGAATTGCCATAATTCACAGCTCCCCCTCCCCAAAAACTGCCTCTGTATTACCATATTAAAATGTACATACGTGGGACAGTGTTTAAGAAATATTGTGAAAAGGGAATCTTATTCTAGTTCAATTTCATGTACATTTAAGATCTTAAGTGTACATAAGTTAAAACAAAAAAGAAAAAGAACTGAAGCCCATTTTGAATAAATTATCTTTAAGGGTAAATACTTCAAACGGAAAATCAAGACCAGCATTAGAAGCCCATACTATAGACATGACCAGGAAACCGCACCTGTGAATGGGCACTGTGATGATGACAGCTACAATTTCAGGTTAGTCTCTGAGCATATCCTTTATTCCTCACAACAACCGTATAAGGCATGCTTAATTACTGGCCCCACTTTTAAAAAAAAAACAAAAAACAAAACTGAAGAAGAAACTGGCATCCAGAGAGACTAAATAACTTGCTTAAGGTCACAAACTCTGTAAGTGGCAGAAATGAGATTTGAACCCAGATATTCTGATTCCAGAGTCTGAACTTTTAACCATTTTCTATACTGCTCATCTAAAATGTTTCTTTTTTAAGAACCTAATCTTATCTTTGTAGTAAATTCAAACTGGATTTTATAGACTGTCTGATATAATGTCTTTTCTTCAAATGCTTTTATTTAAAGTTAAGCCCTCTGGGTAAATTAGGAGCCCATGTACATATATATGTGTGTGCTTAGTCACTCGGTCGTGTCCAACTTTTTGCACCCTTTGGACTGCTGCCCACTGGGTTCTTCTGTCCATAGGATTTTTCAGGCAAGAATACTGCAGTGAGTTGCCACTTCTGACTCCAGGGGATCTTCCCTACCTAGGGATCAAACCCATATCTCCTGCGTCTCCTGCATTGCAGGCAGATTCTTTAACCACTGAGACATCAGAGAAGCCCATTTACATATAACATGGTATTAACTCATCACCTATAAAACAGGTTGTCTTTCTTTTTCTAATTATTCTACTTAGACTTGTGATGGTTTATATAGGTTCTTATGCAAACTTACCTGAGTCATACATAACATGTAGGCCCTGTATATAATACTATATACATTAACTGATAACACAGATACTGATAAGCAATTTCTATAACCACAGATGACAGACTAATAGAATTCTAAGATGAAAAAATGATGATTAATTCTATTTTTAATATATTCTCTTTACATATTTTAGATATTTATTATTTAATATTTTTTTAGATTAACTGAAAACAAACTTTTGCAAGTTCTTATGATCTGCAGCTATTAGTAAGGAATTGTGCTTGTTTGCTACCCCATAAGAGCCAGTTTTCCTCATTTTCCCTTTCATTTCTCTATTAGCAGATGCAGTCTCCATGTGAGCTCAGAGTACCCTTTAACTATGGTATCTCATCTACAGAAGGGACATTTTTAGTTCATGACACTTACTGATGATGTAAGAAAAAAATGGAGCTAAGAAGATTCATTCCTATTTCAAAAAAACTAGAATAGCGACAGTTTGAATAGAGAAGAAAGAAAAAAAAAAACTCTACCATTAACAGAGTTGTACACATGTAGAGCTAAGAAATAATACAAAATGAGCCCAGATCTCATTTTTAATCAGCTAAAATAGAGTGCAATAACTATCTTCTATTCCACTAGGCTTGCCAGTGGAATAAGGACATCAGTTCTATGAAGAGAAGTAGAAATAAAGACCTAGTATTTTTCTTAAGGAATATGACAACTGTTACCTGGGACAAGTGATCACCATCCAAATACTTATAATCATCTCAAAGCTTTTTTTAGAAGTAGATGCTATATAAAACAAGTGACACAAACCAAGAAAAATTCTATTGCTTTTCTTTTGTCTTTCTCCAAGTTTTACTATTCTAAACATGAAGAAAAATGATATTGAACTTGATATAGACAGCGCTCACTTTGTACAACAAAGGTGTTTTCTCCTAAGCTATGAATATTAAGTATTTTCATGTACAAGGGGAATTCACTATTTCAAGAAACTCTGAAGAATATTCTGAAAAAGAAGTAATTCATTTTCATTTTTAAAGTAACATTAAAACTTTATGTAGTCTGACCAAGGTCAAGTCTAAGCTTGTAGATTACATGAGAAAGTATTAAAGGTAATCTTCCTCAAGCTTTCTCAGCTAGTCTACTCTATATTTATAACCACCAAAAGTTCAATCTGATCCACAGATCTGTTTTAATCAACTAACTCATCGGTCAATATTTACTCATCTCTTAATAAGTTTAGGGCAATTTTTCATGTTTAATAAAACACTACACACAATGTATTTATTTCTTATCATATCTGTCTTCATTAAAAAAATTAAAGTGAAAGTTTTCTGGATTCTTGAGGCAAAATGAGGGAGTGGATTCTATTTTTTTTTTTAATTGTTAACTAAAAGAAAAAACACTTATAACAACACTGAAGAGACTGGTTTCTCATAAAAAAGCTTACTCTTGTAACAGATTGAATCAGAGGAAAAAATTTAATTTTCCTCAAAATACCCTTCTTTATCATACTTCAAATCATTTTGGACACAATGTCAGATTCCAGTATTTGAGATTCTGTAATAGAGTGGGAAATATTTTAAAAGTGACCTGAGAACATTATAAACAGTATGAAAGAGCTTTTAGTATAATTTCTGGTTGTTTTCTTGTATCTTTCTTCCTCCTCCTTAGAAGCATCCACAGACACTGAACACAGCCTCAAAAAACAGTGTTAGTAAAAGATCTACTGACTCTTGCACCAAGGGAAAAAGTAGAGAAATCTGACCAATCCTTATCATATGTAATTTGATACAGTTTATATATTAAGCTTACCTTGAGATTATTATTAATCTTACCTTGCTTAATATTTTGTTGCTATAGCAGTGAAACATCTGTACTAGCACAATCAAATAAGGAAATGTCAAATTTGGTGCTCAACTTTTAGCCACAAGAGCTTTAACACTACAGCAATATAGTTAATGCAACCACAAAACAATGTGAAGCAAACCAACCCGTGAAGTACTACTGACCAGGTGCTGCATTCGAGTTGCCCTGAGATTTCAGCTGCGAAGACGGCAGCACACTCTGAGGCGTGCTAGTTCTGCTGTCATCCAGACCCAGAGACAAGTCCTTTCTGGGGGCTTTAATTGTGGAAACATCATCAGTCATGCCCATCTGCTTCTGTCGTCTTCGCTTTTTACTCCATAACTCATGACAGTCTTGCCATAATGGAAGGCTGGGGGAAAAAAGTATTAAATTGTTTGTCAATGGCATCTCTTAACAACAACAAAATGCTAATACTTAGCGTTTGCTAATATACAGCAAATATATAGTGAAATGCTAATATACAGCACCAAAGCTGCCACCCCCACTCCCCTGCAAGTTTTCTTGGAAGATTTCACACACAGGTCTTATAAACTCCTCCAACACAAATCATTCATGTGTCTGTATAGGTAAAACCTATACAGACAAACTGTTTTTCTGTGGCTTCTGTATAATCAATGAATAATAACTTATTAAAACTATGAATAAAGAGTAAATGTTCATAAAAGTAGGTTACTATTATCTTTGCTGCAATCTTTTAAAGCCAATTCTCACATTGTACATCATACACTGAATAGGACATGAAAAAAAGGCGAAAAATATGCCACTTGCAGAAAATAGACACAGAATTAAACAGTAGCAGAGGCTAGGACATAATGTCTGTGAAAAACTTTCTAGTACAAGCTTTTTACTTTTTGATATTCTTTTATTTGCTTCTATAATCAAATGCTCTAGAATTAAACTGATGCTAAAGAGGAGTTTCAAAAACAATTATAATCCAGGCTTATCACTTATACTTATCACTGAGAGTTTTGAATAACTAGCGACTATCAAAGTTATCCACAGTTCGGAAACAATTTTTTGTGTAATTTCACAGAATTCACAACACTGAAGAATAACTTTTGCTTAAAAAAGACATAGATATTTGATTTATAAATATTTTCTTCTTACCCTAATAAAAAATCCAATGGGAAGTTACTATGATATCTATTTTAAAGATAAGAAAATTGAGGCTTGGAAAGGTTAATAAACTTGCCCAGAATATCTATAAATTCCCTTACACAGCCCCAACCTAGTCTTCAACCTGGATATGTTTACCTCTAGGGATACAAGAATATTTTCTGATGGAGTACACCTGAAATTGTTCTAAAAGTTCCATATTCATGTGTCCGCTTTCCTAAAACTGATCTTTGAGAAGGGCCTGCATGTTCAGAAAGTTCTTTCACACGTCCTCTTTCACAGTTTTATCTCATGTTATAAAATAAAGGCATATGCAACAATATTGTCGAATCTTAGCAATATAATATTAAGTTAAAAAAAAAGTCATTCCCAAAAGATTACAAACAGCATGACACTTTCATAAAATTGAAAGCAACTAAAATTATAAAATATAACTTTTTATGAGTACATTTAGATGGCAACAAAAAGTATATACAAAAGAAAACAGGGATGATGGTTACCTCCAGTGGAGGAAGGCAAGGGGGATAGGTCATGGGCGGAGAGGATACGATATGAGTAAAGTAAGTTATTGTCGAGGTTCGAGCTTTTATTCAGTAAGTTCATGGCTGCTTATTAACATCATTTAAAATAACTAAGTGACTAAAAGAATAAAAGAGAGCCATGCATGGACCAATGATGAGTGACACAAGAATTATGATTAAACCAACTCTATGCACCTGAGGTCCAAAAACAAAACAAAGGCATACCTCTCAGTCATCTTACTATGATGCATTGCCTCAGCGTGTAAAAACCTCCTGGAGTAACAAACAAAGGGACAATTTGAAATATTGATTTGGGAAGCTTTAAGGCATCATAAACCTGCCAAAGACTTTCCTTTCTGTATTTGTGTTTGTGTGTGTCTGTACGTACGTGTGTTATAAGGTATGTAACCTTAGCCACTGTTGGGGTTATTCTGAATTCAGACATACTGCAGTATTGTACTTAGGAGGCTAGAGTGATTTTATTTTTTCCATGCTGATGTTCAGAGAATGCATTGCTCTTGTGGAGGAGTCCCATAAGAATAAAGCAAAGAAACCCACTATAAAGAGATTTTGTTCCCTTTCACAATTTAAAGGTAAGAGATTTGCTATGGATATCTCAACAAATCAGGAAAGATAAACATTACCCAACAAATAGTAATAGGTTAGTGATGCTATTAGATGTACTGGGAATGTTTCCAGGACAATCAAATTTTTACTGTGCTCTTTTCTAAACATTTAAATACAGGCTCAGGCACTTACTTACTGTGTCTCATAGGCAAGTAACTTGACCTCTGTGCCTCACTTTCCTTATCTTTAAAAACGGAGTTAACAAAACAATCTACCTTGTGGAGTAGAAGTAAATGTATGTTAATATATGTAAGCACCTGGGACAGTGCCTTTCACACAGCAAGCATTATATTCATGTTTCATCATTCAGAAAGGTAGTTTCAAAGTATTTTGTATTTAATTATATCACAAAATACTTATTCCATTTATAGTTGATCATATTTATCTTATGAATTGTTTAAAGCCTTTTACTTGCTTTTAAGGGAAAATAAAATTATAGACTAGCTGCTAGCTTAATCCACTTTTTAGCAAAGTGTACTATTTCATTAAATTTAGCAAAGTGTACTATTTCATTAAATATATTTAAAAAGTTTGACAGGATATCTAGTAAAATTAATGAAATTTATTTTTAATACCATACTCATTTGATTATTCCTAAAAAGCTGTTAACAAGAGTTTAATACATACACTATTTCCCAAAGGAACACCGATGCCTTTCTTTCTAGTTCTCAACTTCACATTTTACAATTTTAACTACCATTACTATAGAAAATAATAAAGAGATATGTTATACTATTTATATAGCCTTTTATTTAAATATTAGATCAATATCATCATAATTTCAACCCGACTGCTTTAGTGATGTACCTAACAACGATAAATCCCACAATTTATTACTGGTTGAATAGAATGTTCACCAAATGTGTACTAACATGTTTATTTTTAATGAAAAAATATAGTCCAGTGTGTTCTGATAAAAATTAAATCAATTTAGGTTATGTGTTTGACAGTATGAACAGAGTTTCCTATTAGGTTATGTGGCAAATATTTTCCATAAATCAAATGGGATGCACCTACAGTTTCAAGATTCTGACAAAAGCATATATTTTTAATATGTAATAAGAAATACAATTTAACAAAAGTATTAATTGGTTAAGTAGTACTGAAATTACATGTTGACTTCCTAAGTGCAAGTAAAAAGCATAAGAAGTCATGTAATAAAAACTGGTAAAGTTCTTTGATTTATTCTCTCAAAATTTGAAAAAAAATAAATGAATAATGACTGGTTAAGCAATCTTTTGCAAGTCATGTAGTTTCTAATTCTCTGCTTCAAGAAAATTAGAGAAAGAATCTTAAGTTGACATCTGAAAGGTCATTAAAATAATTTTTGATAACAGAGCACTGTGATCTTGGGGACATAATATGTAAGAAGTTCAAAAAACTCAGTGACTTAAATATGACAAAACTCCATCCAGTCTCAAATGGTTTAAAAGAGTACTTAACAAAAATTTTAAAATTACCATTAATGTGGAACTACATCTCATTCTAGAATATGTAACATTAATTAATAGATATGCAAATCACTTAAAAAAAAACTCAAGTCTATTTCATTAAGGTTGCATCTCTGATAAAATCTACTATTAGTTTCTTTTTTTTAAACTAAAATATGCACTACTGATTAACTGAGAAGAAAATGCTTTGTAGTCAGAGGAAATGTTTAAATTAAATTCCCACTCATATATACATATACCTGTTTTAAAGAAGTACAACAGGGTCATCAATAAAATATTTCAAGCATAAATATATGCTACATTAAAAATCTGCAGAAGCAACGTAAGTTCATACACACACACAAAAACCCAATGATGTCCAATTGCTGAAAAGCCTGTTCATACATTTCTAAGTGAATATTAATATCAAATGCTAAGGTATTTTGACTCCACTAGATACATTTACAAGATAACTACTGTATTTAAAAGTGTCTACAATTACACACTGAAAGTTGTATTTTTGCAACTTTAAACCCTTGATTTTAAAAGTTTAGATGGCCGTTTAAAACGTGCTCAATCCAGTTTTACCAGAATTTTTTTGTGTGGACCACTTAAACCAAGACATCAATTTAGTACTACCAATAATGGGAGAAAAATTACATTATATTCCTCTTGATGTGATACAGCAGGAAATACATATCATCACCCTAAGTAGTATTCTTGCTAAAAAAAAAACCCAAAAATATACTCCAATTACTGGTTACACTAGTTCTGATCATGAGGAAGTAGTTAAAGCCAGACTGTAGAATGCTTTACAAAATAGCCAGCTCATCAAAAATGTCAATGTCATAAAAGTCTTCCCTGGAGACCGGAGAGACATGACAACTAAATGAAATGTGACAGCTTGGAATAAATTCTTCACCCAAACAACCAAACCAAACCAAAACAAACAAAAAACAGAGTATAAAGGCAATTATTGGGCCAACTAGAGAAATCTGCATATAAGCTATTAGATATTTAAATGTTAAATTTCCTGAGTTTCATAATGATATTGCAGTTATACAGAATAAAGTCCTAGTTCTTATACATAACATGGTGAATGTGAAATGTTATTTCCACAATAATCAAACAGTTCAGGAAAAAAGATAAAGAGTGATAAATATGTCCAAATATCAGTTAAGTGTTGAATCTAGATGAAGGATATATGAATGCTCATTGTATTATTCTATTTTTCTGTATAGAGTTGAAAATTTTCAAAATCAAAAGTTAAAAGGGATACTAAAGCCAAACTTTCAAGACAGCTGACATATACTATAAGCAAAAAATAATAATAATAATCCATGAAACAATTCAATAGTGAGTGATTCAGGTTCCTCAGCGTGTCAGATGATAGAGCCTTTCTGCCTTTCAAAACATCTCACAAAGGCTATTCATATACAGTTCAATAAAAAACTAACGCCAAGTATGATGGCTCTCACAGAACTGTAGTAAGACCAGTTTCATTAATTAAGTGGAAGAGTCAGGATTTGAACTCCAAAGCCCATGTTTGTTCATTCACAATATGCTGTTATTATATGGACCCACTTTGTTATTAGAGGAACAGGTTTGTTTTTATGACACTCATCATTATTTTCAAAATTACTAACAAAATCTCTACAAACTTTCCAGGTTCTATCAAGGAGAATGAAATGAACTGCTTTATCCCCTTCCCCAAATCAATCCTACTACAGGAACCACAAACGAGTGAGAGTCGAGAACTCAGCCATTCTGACTCCCAAACTCTATGCATTTCCTGCCTCCCAACCTCCACAACAGACAGTAAACTCATTCTATACAGGCTTTTGATACTAATATTCTTTCACTCAGTGATAAGAATTTTCTATTGTATAGTCTGCTAAGGAGTATTTCAAAACCTCTTTTTGTTATAGAACTAACTCAAATTTGATAGCTGGCTTCACCCTTTACTAAATTTGTATTCTTGGGCAAGTTTCTTAACCTCTCTGAACCTGTTTGCATCTCTGTAAAACGGTGATAATAATACCCACTTCCTTAGATTATAAAGATTAATGTACTAAATGAGAAATGCTTAGCATAGCACTCAAGATTTTAGCTACAGCAAGTAATATTGATAGAAGCAGTACTACAATAGCAGCAGCAGTGACTTTTTTTAAGAGTTGAACTATATTAATAAAATTAGCTACAGGAAAGCTGATTTTGCTGGTCTGATGTTTAGCTGAACATTTGATGTGCAAATTATATGTACTACTGCTATTCTATTTGAGTTATTCTTTTTCTTTTGACTTAACTAGCCACAGAATAGCTTGATAGTTACATACAGATATATTAAAATTATCCACATTTTGTATATGGTAAAAAGTTACTTACTCTGGTGGAGGCATTTTTGAGGGTTCCACATCCCGTAGGAACTCACACTGAAGAGCCTGCTCTGCAGTGCAGCGCTTACTAGGATCCAAGGCGAGCATGTAATCAAATAAGTCTAGTGCAGCTGCAGGAATACTGGCATGAGAGGATTACAAAAGTCATGCGAGTTCTTTGACTCAAGTTTAATGTTTCTGTAGGAGCTTAAGCATTAGCATTTTGTAACACGTTTGCAACAGTTTATTCCAGTAAGTTACAAATCTTCCTTTGAAGAAATGCTTATTTTTTACATAATTTTGTTTATTCTAAATAATTTGAAAACTGGTAAACAATAGTATATTTATCATTTATGGGCAATTTGCTGTTTTAACATTAACTAAAAACTGAACAGAATAGTTTCCTACAACAAAATAAAAAACTGAATTCAAGTATCTTGAAAACAGTTTCATTAAAATTTATCATTGTTAAACTTCTCTCAGGTAAACACTAAATCAAACGCACAACCCCAAATAACTGATTTCATAACGATGATGAAATGCTTACTTGCATGTAGCAAAGGGACATTCAAAATTAAATGATATAGTAGAATTGTGATAAGTCTACCTTAGGTCAACAGAGGCTAGAGTTACATTTAGCATTCTAAAGAAATAACTTTGTAAAAAATCAATGCAATATGGATGTTTAAGCATCCCCTTCTTACAAAACAAATTCTTCTCTTAACTTTCGACGATATTGCTTCTTTGGTTTCATGGTGTTGAAATACGGTAGTTTGATTACATCAGGCCACACTGCAGGACATGGACTCCCACATATACGGCTAAACAACACATGAAAAGAAGTACATCAATATAAACTACATGGAAAAAATAATACATACGACTGCTATACAAAACAACTCCTTTTTAAATATACAAAAGCTGAAGTTCTGATATAATGTATAAAAGTTTCATTAAAAAAAAAAGTTTCATTAAATATTTTAGTCATCCAAATAAACTGTTTTAAGAATTTCTTTTCACTGAATGCTTTTAACACACTATAGGTGAGGTAGGTGAAGTCACTCAGTCGTGTCCGACTCTTTGTGACCCCGTGGACTGTAACCTACTAGGTTTCTCTGTCCACGGGATTCTCCAGGCAAGAACACTGGAGTGGATTGCCATTTCCTTCTCCAGGGGATCTTCCCGACCCAGGGATCGAACCCAGGTCTCCCACATTGGAGGCAGACGCTTTAACCTCTGAGCCACCAGGGAGCATAACACACTATAATGTTTAACACACTATAAACATCCCAATTTCTAGAAAGAAAACCTTCGTATTTCAAAAATCAAATCTTAAAGACACAGGTTAATATTCAAAATATGTTGAGCATATTTTGAACCAAAATTTTAAATTGTTATACCAGGGGAGGAACTAGAGTTTAGTATATGTGTCCTCTGGTTTTGCAAGTACCTATCATTACCATTTCCAATGAATATAATGAAGTTTGCAACAATAGCAGAAAAGATTTCCTACACTGAAGACACGAACTAAACTTTATAGACTGCTGTTGAATTTGATCAACTAGAGAACCCTAAAAGTCACATTCCTGAAACACAGTTCTTCAATTTCAGTAGTGCCTTTGATTTCAAGGTATTTAGAACTTTTAACTGCTTTACTCTCTGTATCTTGAAATCCCTCACTATTCTTATAGCAAGTCCTTCATAAACTAAAGAAATGCTGTAGCAGATTAGCTGGTAAACATTTTAAAATGCTTTGGTAGTATAGAGATGAAAAACTGGTTAAATATGCTTAACTCAAGTATACTGAATCTCAAGAATAAATATGTATCTTATATAAAACTACCAGCTGACCTTCATATACAAAAAGGTCCATTCATCACTGACTTAAAAGTAAAAATATTCTACACATACATAAATACATGTACTAAGGTACAAAAGTTGGCTTAAAGCTCAACATTCAGAAAACGAAGATCATGGCATCTGGCCCCATCACTTCATGGGAAATAGATGGGGAAACAGTAGAAACAGTGTCAGACTTTATTTTTTGGGGCTCCAAAATCACTGCAGATGGTGACTTCAGCCATAAAATTAAAAGACGCTTACTCCTTGGAAGAAAAGTTATGACCAACCTAGATAGTATATTCAAAAGCAGAGACATTACTTTGCCAACTAAGATCCGTCTAGTCAAGGCTATGGTTTTTCCTGTGGTCATGTACGGATGTGAGAGTTGGACTGTGAAGAAGGCTGAGAGCCGAAGAATTGATGCTTTTGAACTGTGGTGTTGGAGAAGACTCTTCAGAGTCCCTTGGACTGCAAGGAGATCCAACCAGTCCATTCTGAGGGAGATCAACCCTGGGATTTCTTTGGAAGGACTGATGCTGAAGCTGAAGATCCAGTACTTTGGCCACCTTATGCGAAGGGTTGACTCATTGGAAAAGACCCTGATGCTGGGAGGGATTGGGGGCAGGAGAAGAAGGGGACGACAGAGGATGAGATGGCTGGATGGCATCACCGACTCAATGGACGTGAGTCTGAGTGAACTCCGGGAGTTGGTGATGGACAGGGAGGCCTGGCGTACTGGGATTCATGGGGTCGCAAAGAGTCGGACACGACTGAGCGACTGAACTAAACTGAAGGTACAGAAGCAAGTGACAACTAAAGTTGCCATTCTTCAGCAGACCTTAAGATCACTGCTACATTAGAAACATTTATACCAGATGATGAGAGCATTTTTAAAGCTGTTTCACTGAAACTGTATTTTGTTTCAATAGTTATGATTTTTATAAATACAAGCTTTTAAGATCTTACTCTTCAATAAGCCTCTCTCTTCTTCCTTTGAATCTCATTCTCACAACCTCCTCAAAAGGAAAGAAGGCCAAACTCAGAAGCATGGTTCTCTATGATCAAGTCCCAAACTGTCTTCCTCATTCTCATCTTCCAACTCATCTCTCCACAGGCCAACCACTCCTCCATGTCTTTGTTCATACTCCCTCTTCCTAGATTCTACCTAGCTCAATATTTTTCATTCCTGAAGATGCACATCAAAAGTAATCTATTTATGATGTTTTCTGTATCCTCGCTGTCCAGAATTTTCACTTTCTACATGCTCCTCATTTCTTTTGACACTATTTCATCCTGTTTTACATTTTAGTTGTTTACATGACTTTATCTTACTAAACTATGGTAAGAGAATCACTCTTGTACTTTCATATACTACATAAATATAAACAATCAATCCTTGCAGATTGATGTGCATCCTAGATTCTACCTAGCTCAATATTTTTCATTCCTGAAGATGCACATCAAAAGTAATCTATTTATGATGTTTTCTGTATCCTCGCTGTCCAGAATTTTCACTTTCTACATGCTCATTTCTTTTGACACTATTTCATCCTGTTTTACATTTTAGTTGTTTACATGACTTTATCTTACTAAACTATGGTAAGAGAATCACTCTTGTACTTTCATATACTACATAAATATAAACAATCAATCCTTGCAGATTGATGTGCACCAATAACAGAAGTATCAAATACACTGGAATAAAGAAAATGAAGGATACTTTAAACTACAGAAATATAAGAAAATGTACTTGAGTTAGAGAAGAGATACAGAATTTTGCCTACAACTCAAAGGATAAGTAAACAATAAACAGGTGGGAAAGGGAATAAGAGAAATACGTTACTGCCAAAGATTAATGCACAGGCAAAGTCATGAAAATAGCAAAGTGTAAACATTCGGGAGGCAGATCAAGGAAAGTGATATAGGTGGAATTTGGGGCTACACAGGTTTATTTGGAAACATAGACAGGGGTCACACAACAGTCTTATGAGGCAGCCTGCCTAACTACAATGAAGACAGACTTTGAAAACAAACTTTAGACCTAAACCCTAACTGTTGATACTGGTGAAACTGTGCTGCTTAGAATCTGTTGCTCTTTCGTAAAATGGAGATTCATTTTATTTCAGAGCTGTGAGAGTAAATGATCCAGCATCTGGCTCATTAATAGCCTTATAATAGAAATCACTTCATTATCTCAGAGCCAAAGACTTCTATTTTATGTATTCTGGGAAGATAGTTGACTGGGAAAGTTATCTAACTGGGAGCAGCATACAGGATGGAACACACATTCTAAGACAGGGGAAATTTTTAGAAATTAGGAAAGTAGACATGACAGCAATTGATAACTGCATTTTAGCAAAATCACTGTCTGATAATTAGCTATCCTTAAATAATTCCTGAAGACATTCTGAAATGCACCATAATGCTAAATCTCTAAATATCTGAGATCTGTTATGGGAATCTCTTTTGATCTGATTTATCTATTCTGATGTCAATATCATATGAAAGCTTTACATTTTTCTTAAGACAAGACAAACCCCACTATGTACTTATTCCTCTAATTATCCTTTTCAGGATTTCCTTACAGATGAATTGTAGAATCAATACTGTCACACTCCAAAAGTAAGAGAATCCTGTTGGGATTCAACACAGCTGCTCTGGATTAAAGAACTGTGATCTTTACAAAGCTTAATGTTTCAATTTTTATATATCTCATTTTATTACACTTCACATTTTTTTATTTGAACAAATTTCAAAGTTTGTGGTAAGCTTGCGTCAGCAAGTCTACTGACACCATCTTTCCAACAGCATTTACTCACTTCGTGTCTCTGCGTCACATTCTGGAATTCTCACAGTATCTCAAATCCTCCTTCACAAGAAGTTTACAACTTGCTCAAGGCTCAAACGATGGTAGGCACTTTTAGCAATATAGTATTTTAAAATTAGGGCATATACACATAATACTATTGCAATCTAACAGACTACAGTATAGTGCAAATGTAACTTCATGTGCATTGAGAAACCAAATAATCTTGTGAAGCACTTTGATACTCACTTTATCGTGATAGTCTATAACCAAACCTGCAACAGCTCCAAAGTTTACTTGTATAGTTTTTCAATTAGATCCTGTGTTTCTTTTAATGGGGTTTAGTGTCATTTTTTCAATGTGTTCCTATCCCTATTATAATTCCTAAGCAATAATTAGAGAGTTTTGTTAAAGAAAATGATCAAAATGTGGCAAAAATTTTTTTAGAATATGCCATCTGAGATCCTACAGTTCCTAACACTTTTTTTAAATAGTTGTTTGTTTGAGGCTTTCCAGGTCTATTATCATCACCTATAATCAGAATACAGCTGTTATTTTTTCAAACATGTATTCTTCATCATTATGGTATGCTACATTATGTGGTAATTTCCCAAAAATGTTAAAATGCTAACGATGCTACACAATATTTGGTAATTTTTTGGTTTCTGATTTTAATGGGAGTACTTTAATTGTTTACCAGTGGGAAGAATGAGAACTTCTGGTTTGAGAAACACAACACATGGTAAAGATAGTTACAGACAAATACAAATTCACACATACTTCCTGCTAAGAAAGCATTAATTTATTCCTTTTTACTTTGGGTTTAATTGTTGTGACTTTCAAATTTCAAAAGAATGCTTTAGTTCTTATCAGTTTGATTTTTAGAAACTCTATTGTAGCCATCATCTGCATTTTTTTACCTGGGTTACTAACACCATGAGTTATATTAAGAGATTTTCTAATACTTAAGTCATCCATACATTCAAAAGAGGAATATTTCTTGGGCCTAATCAAAGTACAAGTTTTTAGCATAATGCTGTATTCTACTTTTTAATTGGTCTACATCAGCAGTTTGCAAAAATGGGGTTCCCTAGACCCTTCAGGTGTCTGGTAGATCAAAGATACTTTTCAAACATCACTTACACTTTTCAATGTATTTGCACTGACAGCATTAAGCCAATGGCGTAACACACTGGCACTTTAGCATGACTTGGGGCCGAGATGCCAGACTATTAGAAGTGCATACTCTTCAGTACCACGTGATGGGGTGTGGAGGGTTTTCACTCAAGAATGCACTTGTTGAAGCAGTAAAAATTATTATTAAATCCTTACACTTGAGTATGCATCTTTTTAATATTCTTAGTATGAAAGAGAAGATAGTCATAAAGCACTTCTGCACAAAAAAGTGACTATTATCTTGAGAGCACTTGTATAATAACTGAGTTGCAAGCTGCTGCTTTTTTCATGAGCCACCATTTTTGCCTATAAAAAGAACTATCAAACTATGGTCATTGACTTGGGTATCTGCCAGACATTTTCTTAATATAGGAATGAAGTCAGCTTGTTACTTCAAGGAAGACAACTGCAGTGTTGTCAATTATAAAATTCAAGCTTTCAGGAGAAAGTCAAGAATACTGAAAGACTTACGTCTTCACTGTAAACTTAAAAGCTTCAAAATAAATACTTAAAGGCTTTTCTGATCAAATTAGTGTCATAACAAGAACTATAAAATGAAATGTTACGTTTAGAAGATCTGCTCAATTCAGTGATTCAATATAGATTAAGTGACCCACACATAATGTTACAAAATCATCACGGGTAAAAGACCTATTCAGAGTTTAAGATACACAAATGGGTTTCAATATATTAGAGTACAAAATCTGTGGTTACAGACTGAATATTGCAAATAACCTGCTTAAAAAAAAAAAAAAAGAACTGCCACTCACTACAGTTTCAAGGAAGAATATGCACAATTATCTGAAAAAGACTACTGCAAACATCATATCACAGATGTTTATCCATGTTTATTAAGCCAAACATGCAAAATTTATAAAAATGTAAAAACAATCTTACTCATTTCACCATTTATTTTAGTTTGGAAAAATATAAACTTTTCACAATTAAAATGTTATGCTAACATATTGTTTTAAAATGAATAAATATTTTTAATTCTCAGTTTTAAATTTCAATACACACGGTCAACATAAACAAGCTCCTGGGATTTTTCACAATGTCTAACAGTGTAAAGAAGTTCTGAGACCAAAAAGATCAAGAAGTAGAAGTCTACAGAATTTTTTATGCTACTGACTTATAAAAGTATACATGCTTCACTTTTTAAAATATGCAAACGTTCCTTCATTTCCAATATTCTGGAACAACCAAAGCCTATGCCTTTAAGTTTTAAAAATTTTACCTATGTGACCTGAGGCTTTGTGTATGGGTAGGCAGGAGACAGAGTAGATTCTTCTCATTCCATATCTATTTTCTTCCATGATTAGTTTTTTATTCCTTAAGCAATATACATTGTGTGATATAAGGTTATTTCACTGGCCGCCAGAACACTTAAAAGTGTGACTCTCATGTAGAAACACTTTTGCCCTCATTTATCCCTTTTTTGTCCCCACCTATGTTTTTCATTCTCTTTGCCATTACTTTTCAATTCAAGCCACTTATCATAGAATTTTTGTAATCTGCCTAAAGCATTTTCTGGAATCAGGTGAAGTTTAAATAACTTGACCACTACAGTGTAAAGCTTTTTAAGACAGATTCTGATTAGTATTACCATCCTTAATACATTTATATGTATTTGTTCAATGCAGACTCTAGAACTCATCATTCCTGAGGCTTCAGACTGGGGAAACATTCCAACTTTGTTGCAAGTAAGATAAGGGGACGACTATCTATTAGCAAACTTATATTTATTTAATTTTTATAATTCTAAGCATATTATTTGTCCTATTTTACTTGTGAAGAAAGAAACTTACAGCATTAGGGAACTTACCCTAAGTCACAAGAGCAGGAAGTAGCCGAGATGGCATTAGCGCCAAAGACTGCATGATTCCAAAGCCCACCCCTTTCAATATATTCTGCTGCCTTCTTCAAATCAAGGAGACATGTCTCTTTTACCAGAAATGCCCCCCTTTTCTTCATGTTTTAAAAATAATTAATGCTATAAAATCAAATTTGAAGCATTCTTTTTCATAATATAAATATTTGATATCTTACCAAAACCTAGACATTTTGAAATACATAAAGTAGAAAAATAGTTTCCTCCCTACCCTCCTCACGAGCCCATTAACAGATCCCGACTCTTCCAATATGTTTAATTTGTCTCCTGTATATGGGATCAAACCAATCACAGTTTCTGTAAAATTGATCTTCTCATGTGACAATGTTGCTTTTCCATGTGAAGATCTCCAGATCTACTACCTCCTTTTTAATAACTGTAAAGTATGCCACTAACGGATGAACTTTGTTTCCCATTAACTGACTTAAATGTTCACAAGATAATCCAAACACACTCATGCCTAAGGTCACGACTTTTCTGTTCACTCAAATCTCTACTCAAATGATACCTCATGCAATTTTCTCTGGTACCACATAAACTAACTTCTATCGCTTTCTACCCCCTTACACTTATCACCACCTGATACATTTTATTCTTTGTCTTTTTTCTGTCTCCCCCAACAAGAAAGCAGAAAAGGATGTGTGCCAGTTACTAGGCACTGGAGATAAAATCCTCAACCTCTGCTGTATCCTCAGTACTTAGTAACTGGTACATAATCAGCACTCAATAAATACTGTTCAATTAACTCCTTGATTTGAAATGTATTCTGTATTTTATTTTAAGGTCCATATGAACTTTCTTTAATTCTGAATTTACCATATAATTTCACTGATTCATCTATGGTATCTTGTGGCCAGCACAAAATAGTTTTAGTTACTAAAATTTGATTTTAACATATGATATGTCAAATTGTCCCTCTTTTTAAAAAAATTTTCCTGGTTACTTTCAGGTTCATCCCTCCAGATAAAATCAATCAGTGTTCAAAAAACGTCCTCTGAAATTTCTTTTAAGCAATTTCTTTCAGAATATATGTATTAGTATATAAACCTCTATTGAGTTCACTTTTCTACTACTACCAGTTAACTTATCAATGCCTCTAAAACATTCTTAAAATAATGATACCACAAGTTAACTTTTTCTCATTCTTATCTTTGCTTCTAGTATTTTACCACTAAACATGATTTATTCAATTTGTGATACATATTTTTATCACAGTAAAGAAATATGCCTCTATACTCAGGAGTTTATAATTTCAGCAAATGCCTATTCAACAGCTATCAAGATAAACATACTGTTTTCTGTCTGTTAAAATGATGAATTATAATAAACGAATACCTAAAGATAAAACATTCTTGTATTTTTAGGATGACCCTACTTGACTCTGTAATTTTTAATAAAACATTAGATACCACAGGCTAATCGTTCTTTTAGAATTTTTATATTAATGTCCAGTAGAAATTACTCAGACTTTCTTCATTAATTTTTGATGTTTGTGTCATAGTAACTAAAAGCTCCAGAAGTTTTATTTCCCACATAGTATAGAGAATGAATAGTTTCTAAGATAAAACTACTTAGATTCAAATCTCAATTTTGCCACTTGCTAGTTTAGTGTTATGACTTTGAACAAATTCTTCACCTCTATAAAGTTCAGTTTTCTTAATTATAAAGACAAGACACAACTGAAGTAATTCAGGTGAATTCTTAGAACAACATTTGTATCATGTATAAACTAAATAAATAGCAACATCATTGATAGAAGCCTAGTATGCAATCCAATTAGGAACAATATTTGGCTAATAGAAAAAAATAGGTTAGAAGAAATCATTACCAAAATAAAAAGAAAGGTACACAGATACATGATTTAAACATTTTATTTTAACTAGAAACACATAAATGTATATTTCCCAATGTTCTGACACAGAGCCATGGCCTTCTCTTTCAAGACAGGATTCACTGAATGGGGTTCTACATTAGCTTTCTTGCACAAACCATAGCCATAACATATCATCAAGGATTCCAAGCAATCTATTATTCTAAATTTGTATGACTTTTCTTTCTTATACTACCCTGCACACACCTAAATAATTTAATAGCAATGTTGTTAAGTCTTGCAAAGCACATCTGTTCATAATTGAACAACACAAGTACAATAATAGAATATTTGTATACAAAATTGGAAACAGCTCCCTCTTGGTCATCATACTCTTCAACTGCTGGAATAAATACATAGTCTTAAGAAGAGGGTGATAATCTACTAACTGCAAATATTCAGTGTGCTATGTTATCAAGCTAGTAGTATTTACAGATGGAATGGAGAGCACCAATTAGTCCAATAAGTCTGCCAAAGGGAAAGCTGACAGTATATGGGTATTTTTGTGTCTTATACTAATCTTTCCTAAAAATTCTCAGCCATATTTTCAAACACTCATGCAAATCTTACAAGTGTGAATATTACTATAAATAAGAAAACCAAAGCTGTTTTTTTTTAAAAATTTATTTAAAATATTAGATGAAGAGAAAGATGATTACCCTATGACCAAGGTCCTACAATAGGCTTCAAATAATGAAGACATATGCTAGTGAGTACATGGATGTATTTCAGTGTGTGCATACATATACAGATACATATAAACATGTATGCATATACATATATAAGAGTATTTCTTTCTAATATCCCCAAACATTAATTCTTCCATACACCACACTCTGAAAAACAGAATCTACCATTCATTCTCTCCTCCTTCACATTTACTCCTCCTTCATATTTATTCCTCCTTCCCAGTCTTATTTTTAGGGCCTGGAACATGTTAATTTAATCACAAAACACTCATGGACTTTAAGATGCTTCATTTTACTAGAACAATCATCAGAGTGCCTATAACATAGTTTCTCCTCCTTTCAGCACTCATTTATCTTTAAATAGAAACGTGATGTTAGCCTAGAAACGCAAGCCTGAAAATTTTTTAATTTCCTACAGATATTACAGTCACAAGCTTACCTTATTAATTCTAGTTGTGCAAGCTCCTGATTTGCTTGAAATATAGGTTTTTTAGTGAAGAGTTCACCAAGGATACATCTAACAGGAAAAAACCACCATGATTACCAAAAGGTATGATTTCACTTAATTATCAAAAGTTTCAAATTAATTATTCAGGAAACCTATCTTACCCACAGCTCCACACATCGATAGCTGGTGTATACCTTTCTTCTCCCAGCAGCAGTTCAGGTGGACGGTACCACAAAGTGATGACTTTGTTTGTATATGGCCGGCTAAAAAACAGAGAAAGCAATCTTTAGACTTAATATGTGTTAGAATAAGAGAAATTCTCTCTGTTGGTGCTGCTGTTTATTCATTAACTTGTGTCCAGCTCTTGCAACCCCATGGACTGGAGATGGCCAGGCTCCTCTGGCCATGGAATTCTCCAGGCAAGAATACTGGAGTTGCCATTTCCTTCTCCAGGGAATTTCTCAGTCTCTTCCCAGGGATCAAGCCTGCAACTCCTACATTAAGAAGTGAATTCTTTACCACTGAACCACCAGGGAAGTCCCCGAAATTCTCTTAAGAAATATTATTTGGCCAATCAAAACCATCCTACAATCCTAACTAAAACCACTTTCATGTGCCTGCATACATGCTATGACATCTAACACAAGATCATAAAATAGATCCGAAAGCAATGTCATTAACTGAAAAATTCAGTCAAGTATTAAAAAAAAAAAATCATCTTGTTTTAACTGTAATATGGTCAAAGAAAGATCTATAGGCCAAAGTAACTGTTGGCAGATTGATCTTCATCAAATCTGGCAAATTACTGTGTGGCAAGATACAGTTCAAACTGTAACCACCTAACAAAAGTTTTCAACTGAGTATACTTTCCGTTGACAATATTTTATTTATTTTAACCTATTTTGGTATGTGAATACAAAGTACAGAAAGGTAAACTGTAGTTGAGTTCACTTCAGTTGGTCAGTTGTGTCCAACTCTTTGTGAACCCACCGACTAGAGCACGCCAAGCTTCCCTGTCCTTCACTAACTCCTGGAGTTTGCTCAAACTCATGTACATTGAGTCGGTGATGCCATCCAACCATCTCATCCTCTGTCGTCCCCTTCTCCTTCTGCCTTCAATCTTTCCCAGCATCAGGGTCTTTTACAATAAGTCAGTACTTCACATCAAGTGGCCAAAGTACTGGAGTTTCAGCTTCAGCATCAGTCCTTCCAATGAATGTTCAGGACCGATTTCCTTTAGGATGGACTGGTTGAATCTCCTTGCAGTCCAAGGGACTCTCAAGAGTCTCCTCCAACACCACAGTTCAAAAGCACCAATTCTTCGGCACTCAGCTTTGTTTATGATCCAACTCATACATCCATACATGACCACTAGAAAAACCATAGCTTTGATTGGATGGACCATTGCTAACAAAGCAATGTCTCTGCTTTATAATATGCTATCTAGGTTCCTCATAGATTTTCTACCAAGGAACAAGCGCTTTTAAAATTTCATGGCTGCAGTCACCATCCGCAGTGATTTTGGAGCCCCCCAAAATGAAGTCTCTCACTGCGTCCATTGTTTCCCCATCTATTTGCCATGAAGTGACAGCACCAGATGCCGTGATCTTAGTTTTTTGAATGTGGAGTTTTAAGCCAACTTTTTCACTCTCCTCTTCCACTTTCATCAAGAGGCTTTTTAGATCCTCTTCGCTTTCTGCCATAAGGGTGGTGTCATCTACGTATCTGAGGTTATTGATAATTCCCTCAGCAATCTTGATTTCAGCTTGTTGCTTCATCTAGCCCAGCATTTCACATGATGTACTCTGCATATAATTTAAATAAACAAGGGACAACATACAGCCTTGATTTAATTCTTTCCCAACTCACAACCAGTCTGTTGTTCCCTGTCTGGTTTTAACTGGTGCTTCTTGACCTGCATACAGATTTCTCAAGAGGTAGGTTAGGTGTTCTGGTATTCCCAACTCTTTTAAGAATTTTCCATAGTTTGTTGTGATCCACACAAAGGCTTTGGCATAGTCAAATAAAGCAGAAGTAGATATTTTTCTGGAACTCTCTTGCTTTTTCTATGATCCAATGGATACTGGCAATTTGATTCTGGTTCCTCTGCCTTTTCTAAATCCAGTTTGAACATCTGGAAGTTACGGTTCGTGTACTGTTGAAGCCTGGCTTGGAGAATTTTGAGCATTACTTCGCTAGTGTGTGAAATGAGTATCATTGTGCAGTAGTTTGAACATTCTTTAGCACTGCCCTTCTTTGGGATTGGAATGAAAACTGACCTTTTCCAGTCCTGCAGCCACTGCTGAGTTTTCCAAATTTGCTGGCATACTGAGTGCAGCACTTTCATAGCATCATTTTTTAGTATTTGAAATAGCTCAAATGGAATTCTATCACCTCCACTAGCTTTGTTCGTAGTGATGCTTCCTAAGGCCCACTTAACTTCACACTCCAGGATATCCGGTTCTAGGTGAGTGATCACACCATTGTGGTTATCTGGGTCATTCTGTGTATTCCTGCCACATCTTCTTAATCTCTTCTGCTTCTGTTAGGTCCATACAATTTCTGTCCTCTACTGTGCTCATCTTTGCAAGAAATGTTCTCTTGGGATCTCTAATTTTCTTGAAGAGATATCTAATCTTTCCCATTCTACTGTTTTCCTCTATTTCTTTGCACTGATCACTGAGGAAGGCTTTCTTATCTCTCCTTGCTATTCTTTGGAACTCTGTATTCAGATGGATATGTCTTTCCTTCTCTCCTTTGCCTTTAGCGTCTCTTCTTTTCACAGTTATTTGTAAGGCCTCCTCAGACCACCATTTTGCCATTTTGCATTCCTTTTTCTTGGGGATGGTCTTGATCACTGCCTCCTGTACAATGTCACAAACCTCCATCCTTAGTTCTTCAGGCACTCTGTCTATCAAATCTAATCCCTTGAATCTATCTGTCACTTCCACTGTATAATGGTAAGGGATCTGATTTAAGTCATACCTGAATGGTCTAGTGGTTTTCCCTACTTTCTTCAATTTATGTTATGAATTTGGCAATAAGGAGTTCATGATCTCAGCCACAGTCAGCTCCTTGTCTTGTTTTTGCTGACTGTACAGAGCTTCTCCATCTTCAGCTGTAAAGAATATAATCAATCTGATTTTGGTATTGACAATCTGCTGATGTCCATGTGTAGAGTCGTCTCTTGAATTGTTGGTAAGGGGTGTTTTCCTATGACCAGTGCATTCTCTTGGCAAAACTCTGTTAGCCTTTGCCCTGTTTCATTTTGTATTCCAAGGCTAAACCTGCCTGTTACTCCAGGTAATCTCTTGACTTCCTACTTTTGCATTCCAATCCCCTATGATGAAAAAAAAACATCTTTTTTGGGTGTCAGTTCTAGAAAGTCTTGTAGTCTTCATAAACTGTTCAACTTCAGCTTCTTCAGCATTAGTGGTTGGGGCATACATCTGGATTACTGTGACACTGAATGGCTTGCCTTGGAAACGAACAGAGATCATTCAGTCATTTTTGAGACTGCACCCAGTACTGCATTTCAGATTCTTGTTGACTACGAGGGCTACTCCCATTTATTCTAAGAGATTCTTGCCCACAGTAGTAAATATAATGGTCATCTGAATTAAATTGGCCCACTCTGGTCCATTTTAGTTCACTGATTCCTAAAATGTAGATGTTCAGTCTTGCCATCTGCTGTTTGACCACTTCCCAATTTACCTTGATTCATGGATCTAACATTCCAGGTTCCTATGTAATACTGTTCTTTACAGCATCGGACTTTACTTCCATCACCAGTCATATCCACAACTGGGTGCTGTTTTTGCTTTGGCTCTACCTGTTCATTCTTTCTGAGTCACTTCTCCACTCTTCTCCAGTAGCTTACTGGGCACCTACTGACCTGGGGCTCTTCATCTTTCAGTGTCATATCTTTTTGCTTTTTCGTACTGTTCATGGGATTCCCAAGGCAAGAATACTGAAGTGGTTTGCCATTCCCTTCTCCCGTGAACCACATTTTGTGAGAAGTCTCTGCTATGACCCGTCTGTCTTGGGTGGCCCTACACAGCATTGTACATAGTTTCATTGAGTTAGACAAGGCTGTGGTCCATAAGATCAGTTTGGTTAGTTTACTGTGATTTTGATTTTGATTGTCTGCCCTCTGATGGATAAGAATAAGAGGCTTATGGAAGCTTCCTGATGGGAGAGACTGACTGCAGGGGAAACTGGGTCTTGTTCTAATGCCCGGGACAATACTCAGTAAATACTTAATACAATTTTCTGTTGATAGGCAGGGCTGTGTTCTCTCTCCAATTCACGTTTATTCTATAAAGAACCACTGGCAATAGATGAGAGACTTTATCATCTTCTAACAATGAAGACATATATATGTGTTTTCATAATCAATTCTAAACTTCTCTTCCTTTCCAGATATCCTCCAAATCACAAGGACACAAAGCTATATCAGGAAATTCCCCAGAACGGCTGTATTGCAAGCCAGGCCACCTGAGGTTGGCTTAAACTTGGACCAGTTTGGGAAAGGATAAAAAGGAGCTATAATTTACAAAGCAATTCCTTCTTGCCAACTGTAGGTCTGAAGTTCCAAGCAGCCTGCTTCCACACAGCCAGATTTCTCCAAATAATTTAAACATTTACACTATAAGGTATTGATCTAAACAACACAGCATTACCACAGTTAGGACTACAGTAATAGTGTACCAAAGCCAGGAAAAAAGAATACTTGACCTTGTGAAAACAGAGAAGGTAGTCTGTTTTCAACAGCCAACAAGCATTAGATTTTTCTAACATTACTAAATTACTTTCCTTAGTGATTTTTGCTTGTTTTTACTAGCATCACTTCACATAATGAGGAAGTTTCTTATACTCTAGCTATTCTAATTAAGCTGGATTTAACCATTTAAAAATATGTTCACCTCTTGATGTCCTACCTCCTTTTAAATTGAAGTGCCTTCCCATTTTACTCTCACTCAAACTTATACCTCCTTTAAAACACAGTGAAAGATCCGTCTCCATAAGGTCTAATCTCTTTTTAACAACAGATTTATTTTTAAAGAGAGATTTATTTTCATATTATTAAACTTACACCACACTTACCATTGTATAGAACTATTTTGTTTTTTCTATGTTCCAAGAAAGTCAAAAGGCCTCAGAGACCATTCTTTATTATGAACCCCACAAACTAAGCCCAGAACAGTGCTGGACACAGGGAAGACCTTTTAATGTATATGGCCCCAACTTTAGATGACATACAAGAATTAGCTGGTGGCAGAGGGGAGGCAAAGTATTAGAAAAATATGATAACTAGTTTTCTAAAACATTTCAAGGGTCTGTGAGCATATGAAACCTGTGGTCTTGTTACTAAGGTACAACCAGTCTCAAGAAAAATGTTTAAATTAATTAAAATGGTCAAGTAAATAGTTAACTTTTAATCTTTTTATGTTTAGAAATGTTTTTAAATATATTTTAAAAAATAAAAGGGTGAAATATGTGGAAAGATTATACAAATTAAGGTTAGTAAAGTTCATATTTAACTGAAAGATTATTTTACATAGTTTAAAAGAAACAACAGATCCAAAATGGATCTGTTAGTTGTGTAAGCTCACAACAGCAAACCAAGACTTAATATCTAACCAAACTGCAGATTCAAGCCATCTCAGAAACTTCATCTTAATCAATCAGTATGGAATTTCCTGGTCAGCACTAGTGAGGTAATCTGTCACATAGACACCCTCACCATCCCTTAAAGGTAAACAACCTTGCTACAACCAATTTGCTTTCTGCTCGTGTAACTTCCTTGTCCCTGCCCTTTCTGCCTTTAAAAATCTTCCATTTTGTACAGATCTTTGGAGCTCCTTTCTACTTGCTAGATGGGATACTGCCTGATTCATGAAGTGCTTAATAAGCCAACTAGATCTTCAAATTTACTCAGTTGAATTTTGCTTTTTAATAATACTATATAACAAGTTCTAGGCAACATTCAGAAACAGTCATCTTTAGCAGTTAAAATTAGAGTAGTTCACTTTATTAACTCATCAAATTCAGAAGTGAAAATATTTAGTACATTTTCAAAAATGATTAACAGAGACCAGTGGAATATACTTCCAGGTACACAGCAAAAGAATTTAATATATACCAATTAGCAGCTTTTCCAACTATATCCAAATGCTTAGTTTCTGTCAGAAAAAAAAAAAAACTATGTAAATACTGGAAACATTTAACTGTAAAATCTGACATACAAAGTTCAATTTTAAAACACTAGTATAATCTATATTGTGAAAATACTTTCTTCATTAAGTGAATATTCAAACTGATTTATACATTTCATAAAACAAAGTACCATCCAGGCATTTCTCTTTACATTCAATTAAGTATCAACAGAACAGAGATCAAAGATTATCAGTAGTAGATTCCAAAACTGCCTTTAAGACTGGGGACCTTAAGTACCTTGTAATGCGGTTATGGTCTTCCCTACCCTACTGCCCCCACAAGCAGCACTGTACTTCTAACAAAGCAAGCACAGCCTTAATGGTGCATCCCCAGGCTGGCAGGCAGCTTGGTCTTCTGTCTGGTCTAAACAGTAAAAGCCAAGGCAGATAGATGATCAGAGCAAGATTTTAGGCCCTTGATGTAGTTAGAGATTCTGGATAATCCAAAGTAAAATTCACAAACCATAGTTGATAACTTTGTTAAAGATCCTCTTAAGAAATGAAAAAAGAATCACATAAAGAGAAATAACTAAATAAGCTCTAAAATACTTCACTTTTCCAACAATACATGAAGTCTACACTTAATTCTTTTAGAGCATAACCTACATGAGGAAAACATGGAAAGAGTTCAGCTAAGTAAATTCACTGTATGACCAAATGTCATGTATCCTTCAGAATCTACTACATAAACACCTACCAAAATTACAAAAGAAATCTGGGACATATTTCTAATACCAACCCTGCTTCTAAAGTAAAAAACCCAGGAGTCATCTTTGATTCTCTTTTCCTTCAAATCTGATATCTAATCTATCAATAACTCTGTCAACTCTACAACCGAATAGATCCTAAATCCAACCATTTCCCACAATTACAAGGAAATCTGAGTTACTGCTCACTTTGAGTATGAGCCACTATTATCTTTTCTCTGGTACTCCTACAAGTCTCTTAACTAGTTTCCCTGCCTCCATTTCTAGCCTTCTTCCCCCATTTTTATGGTTTTTAAGCAAAAAACCAGGTCATATCAGTCAGCTGCTTAAACTATCCAGTGATTTCCCACAGTAATTAAATAAAATTTAAACTTTACCTCCGGTGATAAGACTGTAATCTGGAGTACCTGTTACGCTGGGAAACATCTTGGCCCCTTAACTTTGCAAGTCTACTTCCAGCCCTTGCAGTTGCTGAGCTCCTTCTATTTGGAATGTTATCTGCCTAGATCTTCATTAAGTTATTCTCTTTTCATCACTCAGGTCTTAGCTCATTTTTACTTCACAAAGAGTTCCATCCTACTGTTTTAACCAAAATTACCCTAGCACCCCCCTGCCCTAGCCATGCTCACAATGACCCTTCAGAAACTATTTTATTTGCTTTTTAGTATTTAGTACTTTAAATTCTTTTTCTACCCAATAGGTTCATGGTCTACCTTCTTTCATGACCATGTAAATAAGACCAGGGACTTGGTCAATCTTTTATATCTCTTAATACACAGCCAACAGGTATTACTTGGGTCAGTGTTTGGCATATAGTAAGTACTTATTAATATTCTTAATCAACTGATTTAAGCCATAACTATCAATATATAACAATAAGCACAATCTTTTCTTCCTGCCCTTTTCCCATTCCCTTCTATATCCCACTTTCCCCCTTTTGATATTTTCTTAGAAAAATAAATTTCTGTATGATAAGATTGCTACAGAAAAATATAAGTAATTTTTTTTCCAATTGCTATCATCTTAGGATCACTTGTACATTATTACACATGCAAATTTAGAGGTCCTATAAACACCTATGTCTTAACATAAAAGGAAATTTATTATCTTGCAAACCTGCTTCCCATTTCCTGTCTCAGCAAACAGCATCACAGTTTATGGCAGAGACTACAGAGATGTTTTCTAAAATCTGTTCTTCCTTTCTTTGACGGGAGCTGCCTGCCTACACTACAGCTCCCATCCTCACTGCAGTTCAGTATGGCCTTGTGCCCAAGTTCTTGCCAAAGGAAAGTGAACACAGGTACCATTTCTAGCTTGGCTCACACCACCACTCCTTTCTCTTTTCTAGCTTCAAGCTGACAGACATGGTGACCAACTTGGAAGGCATGTGAAGACAGACAGAAAATCTTCCAATCTGGATCCTTAAATGACTGTGTGAAGCAGAGTCAATACTTCATCTAATAATATGGTAAAATACTCTCAATTTTGCATCAAGGTAAAGTAACAACTATTCCAGATTACTAAATGAGAAATACAAACTTCTTATTCTTTAAGCCACTGAATTTTGAGGTTCTCTTTGTTATAAATTTAGTTTACTCTAATTAGTAAGTCATTTATTCAGTTCCTTAAGCAGAAATCTTATCATAGGAGTAAAGGCAGGAATATGTCTACCAACAAACATGTCAACCATCAAATTCTAACAATTCTGTTCTTATGATGAAATTCACCTCCATCTTTACAACAGCTATGCCCATTGCCTAGTTTAGCTATGATTATCCTCCCGAGGTTTATTCAATAGCTTTATAACTGATTGCCCTTGCTTGCAGGCTTACAAAGTCAATTTACTTTCCAAAGTGCAGCCAAAGTGATAATATAAAATAAAATGCTGATATTTAATGCAGTACACACTGCTGTCTCCAGGAGAATATCCACACGAGACCTATAAAATTACTTGGTTCTTGCTCTGACTACACTCAACTATCATTTCCCTGAGAAGGCTGAGCAAATGCTCATTTCTAGAGTTAAGAGATAGAGCCAGGGAGAGAACAGAACTGGCAAAAGAACTTTAAAAAAGACAGGGGTGTTTTAATTATGTTTTAAATGTTTTAATAAACATTGTAAGTAAGTTTTTAAATATACTTTTAAAATTAATACTGAACAGAGACAACAAAAACAATTGTTTTATTAAAGTCAAAGAAGAACTCATGATAATTTACGCAAAACTTTCACAAAACTGTGTCATGCCTCAGTTTTATCTTAGTGCTTAATGAGGAAAAAGCAAACATAAAGAAAATATGCAGACAGGACTCTAATATAAAAGAAAGCTCAAAGGTAGGTGGAATTAGCAGAGAATAAGACCAATCTTGAATTACCCAATTTAATAATCATTTATAGTGTTACCAAGAGAATATTTCATGGTATGATTAGGATATTGTGTTTACAAATGTAAAAACAAAAGTATAAGACACTCAAACTGTTTTGAAACTAGGACATTTAAATTCCAAGAAAGCTAAAGTACTGATGTAATAATGAAAATAGATCATCCAAAGTTACACAAATAACTGAAAATCCAGAGTCCTCAAAACTAAACATTTAGAACTTGGTCTACTGGTTTGGCTACTCACAATCAACACCTTAAAGATGGTTTTGTTTAGATCACAAAGAGAAAACACAAACTGAAGGGACACCATACATCTGATGACTTTTTTTTTTTTGGCTTCATGGACTAAAAAAATTGTGGTACTGACATGTCTACCCAGTCTTTTCACACACACACACACACACAGGAAAAAAAAAAAAAACAAATTCACCCCTACTAAAAAAGAAACATCACTGAAAAATATACAGTGAGGTTCTTAAGTGTTACAGAATAAATTAATACTTTAAAACACTCCTAAAAATAAAAAAAGAAATTTTTTATTCCAATTTATTCCCACAATTAAATTCCAAGCAATAAATTCCATAACATAGCAGGCAGACACACATAAAATCCCTCAGACATTAAATTAAAAAACAAAAAACAATAACTCTAACAAGCTGTTACTCTCAGATGGCTAGAAACTAACTTCATAAAAATCCAGAAATAATGGTCTCAACATTGAATATTCTGATTTTCAACTTCTACTGACTATCTTCTGCAAATAAGTCTCATTAACAGTTTTTTGGAAAAAAAAAAAAAAAGGCAGACACTGTTTCTTTAGTCCACCAGGGAAGTGACACCACCATCAGTTATTTTTCAAAGCTTCTACTTTAATGTGGCTAATAAGATAATAAATTATAAAATCATCAGACTTATAAATAATTTTCATGGTAAATTGTAGGTGATTTTAAATATTTGATGCTATCAAAATATTATTAGATAGATAAGGTACTTTAAGGGAGATTCAGAAATGGAAGTATCACACAACTTGCTAGAAAACTAAATGAGTTTATTTGGCAAAAATAAAATATAATATTTAAAGGGCCAACAATTAATCTTAATATAATTAATACAACATATTCAAGGATCAGAATTAATCAAGCAGTTACCATGAAAGTGTTTTATGTTTTAAGGCATATAAAACACAAAAGTTTAAAATAATGATACCTGTCTTTAAATAATTACAATTGTAGCTCTAGTGAAAAGACAAGAACAGAAAAAGCTAGCCCTAAGGAGGCAATTAATTCTGAATATAATTTCATCTAGAACCTGGACAAGCAGCAACAGGTGGCTCTCCCATTCATATACCCTACATAGGTTTGGGAAAATTTAGTTTGGCTTTAATGGCAATCTTATGAAAAGCCTCTAGATGGCGATATTGTCTTCAAATGTTTAAAGATCTTTTATTCATGTTAACTTTCAGAACCAAGAAATAATACACGTTTTTCAATATACTATAAATATCTTAGATATTTTAAATCCTTTATCTTAAAAGTTGAGAAAAATGAAATACAGAGAGATTAACTGACTTGTTCAATACTCCACAACTGGTAAAATAGCAATGCCAGGCCTAGAGCCAAAGTTTCCTGATTTAGGCCTAAGAATTTTGAGTTCTTAGCATTAAAGAAGTAAATGTTCTAAGCTACAGTTTCTTCTCTAAAAGTGAAATTAATTTCAACATATACAAACTAGATTTTTTTCTTCATATGAATCAATCACATAAAAAGAGAAAGATACCTCATTACTTGGAAAAGCACTGGGGCCAAGACGTAGTAAAATGAACACTCAGAAAGAGGGTTTATCATTGTGGCTCAAAGTCTCGGGAAAAGTTGGACCTAAACAAGCTACTAAAACACTGAACAGATATGAAAAAATGGGGCAAAAACTCCAGTTCTCAAGTTCTTTTTTTTCCCCAAAGCCAAATAAGGCAAAGCATTAATACTGATGTTCAAAATGAGAAAATGATTCTACAACTTTAAGGGAATTGTTTTCCCCCTAGTTTTAGCCCAGTGGTTCACCTTTTTTCTATTGTAGCACACAGGACAGAAGAGATTCATACCAGTCTCCCTCTACTTCATGTTCAATTCCTACACACTAGCTGTAGCTCTGTCTAGTTTTTCTCACTCAAAAAAAGACATACCAAATCAAATAACAGTGATAAGCTGAAATTTGCTCTATTTTAAAACAAAAAAACCTAGGATAATTTCGTGAATACTTCATTCTATCTGTAATAGCTAATTATACTCAGAAAGCATTTCAAAGTTATCTTAATATTTAGATTGGGGTATTATGGTTTCTTTCTGGTTCTAATAAAAAAGAAATATGGATGAAAATCATTGCTGTATATTTCAAGAAAATCTAGAGAATTTGGGATAACACAGTGAATCTGCTAAAGGCAGTGAATTTCAGTATTATTAAATTTACTAGAATAATATGTTTAAAGTCATTCCATTAAGTTAAGCCTACTTCTTAACTGATTTTAAAGAAATCAGAATTATTTGAATCTGAAAAAAAGTAATTTTTTTAAAACTACATAACCCTGAAGGATAGGATATCTGCTTATAAAACAAAATGATACACCAAGTTTTTAACTTGTGAATTTGAATAAGCAGAAAATTTCAGTATACATTACCTGAAGATGCAAAGTTATGGGATTTTAAATTTTCAATTCAGCAAGACAATGAGGACCAAGCCTCAGTTAACACGCCAAACCCCTGACACTCCACTGAAACCCAACATTCCATTAAAAAAAAAATTCAATGGGAGAGTGGATTCAGACATAAAATTTGGCTCTATTTCTGGAACATACTTATTCCATGTGGACAAATATCTGCATAAAAAGAATCATCGGATGGAAAATGGTAATTTAGCTGTTCTCCATCTCCACTGAAACCTAACACGAAAACAAGAGGAATAGGATTTATACTCAAAGTGTGAGAGACATATACTTGTATTAAGAAAGGATAACCAAACTGCAGTGAAATCTCAGTGAACCAGCTATGCAAGTGAAGTTTTGGATTAAATACACTTATGAATCTCTGCTAAGAGTCAGACACGAATGAGCAACTTCACTTTCACTTTTCACTTTCATGCACTGGAGAAGGAAATGGCAACCCACTCCAGTGTTCTTGCCTGGAGAATCCCAGGGATGGGGGAGCCTAGTGGGCTGCCGTCTACGGGGTCGCAGAGAGTCAGACACGACTGAAACAACTGAGCAGCAGCGTGAACCTATATATTTCTTTCCCTCAAATTCTATCAAGAGGCATTATTATATAGGATGGAAAGAATAAATAAGTGGAAGTTGGAAACTTCAAGCTACATACTCTAGATGATATTAACCAATACTTTTGAATATTTCAAGTCACTCAATCCTTTCTGGTCTGTTTTCTCAAATGGAAATGAAGCTGTTAAGCTCTAGAATAACTTAAGCAAACAAGCAAAAGCATACAACCTTTCCTTTAAATATTAATTAAGTAAAACAAATAAAGGCAGAAAAGCTAGGGCTAAAGTACATACAGGGGACTGGAACACTGTCCATTACAACCTGTCCATACCATGGTCTGAGGTTAAAATGAACTCTAATGTATCCCAAACATACCATCTAAAAACCTCTAAATTCTAAAAATAATTTTCAGAATTATGTCACAGGCATTACAAGATTAAAATATAAACTAATTTTTAATTCTAAAAACATATTTTTTAAAAGAATTTTTTTTCAAGTAACCAGAAACTGGCAAACATTCAGTGAACATAAATACCTATTGTTAAGAATTCTAAATTAACTGACACTTTACTGTATCAAATTATGATTACACTAAGTAAATTACAGAATTGTCATAAAGAATCTACATATATATAACATATATCAATATAAAGAAACAACACTGACAAGAAAGGAATGGGCTAAAATGGAGATATTAAACCCAGTTAAATTCAAAGTTTATCTACATAAGCTGCACTATTTCAGAAAAATATTTTATTTTGAAATTCCGTATTATTCTTCTGAGAATAATCCTAGTAAGACAAGTCATATTTCAATACCATCATCCCTTGGAGCTGAATGGGATACAAATCCCAACCTTAGCCAGAAAGACTCCACACAAAGAAGCAGGTTGTTTAAGTAAAATGTTCTAATGAATTTAAAAGAAACAAACACAACTACAGATATAACTACTGTTAAAAAAAATGTTTAGGGCTTCCCTGATGGCTCGATGGTAAAGCGTCTGCCTACAATGAGGAAGACCAGGGTTTGATCCCTGGGTTGGGAAGATCCCCTGGAGAAGGAAATGGCAACCCACTCCAGTAAAAAAAAAAAAAATGTTTAAGGAAGTTCAAAATAATAACTAAAACAGAAAAATAAAAAAAAAAGAAAAATAAGCTTAAACATGTAATATAAACAGATTTACTAAGGTTTTTCATTAAACACAAAATTTCAAACATCTTAATGTCTAGATATGCATTAGAAATTTAAGCATGAATTCTTTTCAAAAAACTCCTAAGCTCATTTAAGAAACTTTTAAAAGAAAATTATATTTACCTTGAGATATTTAAAATATCTATTATTTTTACATTGATTTAATGTACAAATTCTTATAAATAAAATAGTCAATCCAACATGATATAAAACTTTATTATTTCATGTATTTAACCATGAAAAGAAAATCTACCTTTTGTTAAAAAAATATCAATAAGGTATTCTTAATATAGCTTCTAAAACTGGTCACTAATGTCTACAATGTTCATTTGAAAATATTCTTACCTTTCTTCTGAGCTATACAATCGGGCAAGTCCAAAATCTGCAAGCTTAATCTGTCCTCTGATGGAAGTAAGATAAAATGAACAAAAAGTATTAGTTTATTCTGAATTGATGGTACACATTCTCTTCTATTTCTAGAACTAACTAGTAACTTTGATTACACTGCAGTACCCAAGGCTCTACAGGAAAAGGCAAATAGATAAGCTCACAACAATATAAGGCAAAAAAATCAGTACTTTTCTTTGGATAATTTCAGCTACTATTATACCAGTACTATTATTATATATATTATTATACATAAAAGTACTAATTTAACAAGTTTCTCAGGATTATCCAGTTCCTATTTAGAAAAGTACACTTCAATGAAAATTAACAAAGTGAAGTAACTTGTATTACTTTAGTAATAATACAGATTACCTGTTCAATTCCAGCCAAAAATGCATAAAACCAAATATCATTTTAAATTTATTTAATTTTCCAATTCTTAAGAGTGATGAGGTGCTCTACAGAATACTTCCTATTGACCAAAATCAGGATCAGGCATGCCTCATTTTAACAAACAGCAAGCAATTACAACAGAATTATCAGAGTTCAGGTTATGCTACCAGTAAAATATTTAACATAAACTTTGAATATATATGTAGGTACGTACATACATGTATATAACACTTCAAAAATAGTTCACTTAAAAACTGTGATGACTTTTAAAAAAAATCAAATTAAGAAAGATTCTAAAATCCATTTTTAATCTAAAACTGAAATCATATTGTTAGAACCATTCATATCATTTGGAAGACTATCACACAAGGTCAGCTGAGTACTGTGAGCTGGGAGGTGCTTATTATGCTCAGTAGTCTTCCCTTCCCTTCCTCTCCTCCATTGAGGTATGACAGTTGTTATTCAGCAAAAACAACAAAAGGGGGGGTTAAATAGTTTTCCCAAGTTCATTTAACTCGTATATCGTTTATGGATACTAGTATATTGATTCAAACTACTCTGTGAATTCAAAC
Source organism: Aepyceros melampus (assembly GCA_006408695.1). Lineage (NCBI taxonomy): Eukaryota > Metazoa > Chordata > Mammalia > Artiodactyla > Bovidae > Aepyceros > Aepyceros melampus. The sequence continues at coordinate 135,509 of SJXQ01000451.1, read as the reverse complement.
TCAGGCCTGTGACTCCTCAATCCCTATAAGGTTAAAAAGACTCTAAAGTTCTTTAGAGGTTAGATCCACTTAATTCTATTAAATTGCTTAGATTAAGGAGAAGGAATTTCAACAAGTCAACAAAGTTTATCCCACATACATTACAAACTATCACTGGAAGTTAATTAATTGAAGTATATTTAACACAACTTCAGATGTAGTCCAAACTGATTTTGTTAAAAATACCGATTATGTTAAAAATATTTTAAACAATATAAAACTAATTTTTAAATTTCATCAAGGTAGATAATATATAAGATTCATTTTAAATATATATGTCAAACTTTTATCATACCTATTGTTTAGAAGAATATTTGAACATTTAATATCTCGATGCAAAAAGTTCTTCTTGTGACAATAATCCAGACCTTCCATGAGCTGTCTCATAAATGACTTTATGTGATTTTCATTAAAATGAACCAAGCCTGATTCCAACAGTCCCATCAGATCATGGTCCATATATTCAAACACCAGATAAAATGCACCTAAGAAAAAGAATAATTAATACATTGAAGATTTTATTCTTATAACTTTACTACAGCTTCAAAATTTTTAAAAAACAAAGTGCTGGGGAGAAAACTAATCTCTTAAAAGAACTGATACTTTTGTCATTTAATAATCTTTACTCTCTTCTCTCTGATCTAGTATCAATAACATCCAAAAGAGATATCTAACCAACTTTCTTCCCTTAAAGAAAATTGCTATGATATAAAACCAACATGGCTACTTTCCACACTGCATAGTTTCTGGTATGATTAGTATAAAATAAATTCTTAGCTGTTTTACTTACTGAACAAACTGTTCCTTGGCAAAAGCTGAAAAAAATCAGTATAGTTAATCAAAGACTATTTAAGGATGTTACAAGAGTTACTTTTAATTAAAAAACTAGTCCGGGTCCAGCTGGGCTTTATATGACTTCCAATAAGTCTTCAATAAATGTAAAATTTAATTCTTTTATACAGCTCCAGAATATGTGAAAGCATACAAATTACAGCTTAATTTACAAAATCAACCTATTAATCTGACTGCTAAAACATACAACAGCACATAGCACATACACATGATACAAATGATAAATTCAAAATTCTTAAACAAACTTGCACAAACTGAATCCAAAGCTAGTATCTATACATATCTCATTCAAGCGGTTAAATTTACCAATAAAAGACTGAAAAAGCTAATAAAATTTCATACATCTATCTTTCAAAGTAAAAAAGCTATCAATACACCAAAAGACACCAGAAGAAAGTTCACAATCAGTTCCTCATGAAAAACAGAGCAAAGGAAATTCCCTGGCAGTCCAGCGGTTAGAACAAGGCAACTTCATAGCAGGGCCTAGGTTTAATCTGGGCTCTGGGGATCCTGAAAGTCATGCGGAAAGGCAAAAAAAAAAAAAAAAAAAAAAAACTACTAGAGCAAAGATTTCATAGTAACCCTGCATTAGGATATTGTCTTAAAAGTTTATAATGGTATTTCCCTGAAAGAATTGCTGTCATATTTAACAGTAAAATGCCAGATGTTGCACACAAGACAAGAATGTTCATTATTACTATTTCTTCTAGAACTTAGTAAGTAAAATTTAAAAAAAAATATTGAAAGTGACAAAAACAAGATTACTGGTAGAAGAGATGACAATCTCCGCAGATCCAAAAGAATTTTTAAAAAGAAAAAGATACATTAGATAAACTGTATACAAAAAACACTAGTCCAGGAGCCTCCCTTGTGGCTCAGTTGCTACAGAATATGCCTGCAATGCAGGAGACCTGGGTTCGATCCCTGGGTTGGGAAGATCCCATGGAGAAGGGAAAGGCTACCCACTCCAGTATTCTGTCCTAGAGAATTCCATGGACTGTACAGTCTATGGAGTTGCAAGAGTCGGACAGGACTGAACAACTTTCACTTTCACACAAAAAAGACTTCTTACATGCCAGCAAAAATTATAACTTCAAATTAGAAACAACTAGAAAGTAAAATTAAAAGGACTCCACAATAGAAGAACAAATACTAAAAATGACACATGGACATCACGAGATGGTGAACACCGAAAAAAAATTATCTTCTTTGCAGCCAAAGATGGAAAAGCTCTATGCAGTCAGCAAAAACAAGACCAGGAGCTGGCTGTGGCTCAGATCATGAAGTCCTTATTGCCAATTTCAGACTAAAATTGATGAAAGTGGGGAAAACCACTAGACCACTGAGGTATGACATAAATCAAATCCCTTATGACTATACAGTGGAAGCGAGAAATAGATTTAAGGGTCTAGATCTGATAGACAGAGTGCCTGATGAACTATGGAATGAGGTTCGTAACATGGGATCAAGACCATCCTCAAGAAAAAGAAATGCAAAAAAGCAAAATGGCTGTCTGAGGCCTACAAATAGCTGTGAAAAGAAGAGAAGCGAAAAGCAAAGGAGAAAAGGAAAGATATACCCATCTGAATGTAGAGTTCCAAAGAACAGCAAAGAGAGATAGAGAAACCATCCTCAGCGATCAGTGCAAAGAAATAGAAGAAAACAATAGAATGGAAAAGACCAGAGCTCTCTTAAAGAAAATTAGAGATACCAAGGGAACATTTCTTACAAAGAAATGCACAATGAAGGGCAGAAATTGTATGTACCTAACAGAAGATATTAAGAAGAGATGGCAAGAAGACACAGAAGAACTGTACAAAAAAGATCTTCAGACCCAGATAATCATAATGGTGTGATCAGCCGCCTAGAGCCAGACATCCTGGAATATGAAGTCAAGTGGGCCTTCGGAAGCATTACTACGAACAAAGCTACTGGAGGTGATGGAATTCCAGTGGAGCTATTTGAAATCCTAAAAGATGATGCTGTAAAAGTGCTTTACTCACTATGTCAGCAAATTTAGAAAACTCAGCAGTGGCCACAGGACTGGAAAAGGTCATTTTTCATTCCAATCTCAAAGAAGGGCGATGCCAAAGAACATTCAAACTATCGTACAGTTCCACTTATCTCACATGCTAGTAAAGTAACGCTCAAAATTCTCCAAGCCAGGCTTTAACAGTGTGTGAATCATGAACTTTCAGATGTTCAAGCTGGTTTTAGAAAAGGCAGAAGAACCAGAGAACCACTGGATCATGGAAAAAGCAAGAAAGTTCCAGAAAAACATCTATTTCTGCTGTATTGACTATGCCAAAGCCTTTGATTGTGTGGATCACAAGAAACTGGAAAATTCTGAAGGAGATGGGAATACCAGACCATGTGACCTGCCTCTTGAGCAACCTGTACACAGGTCAGGAAGCAACTGACCTAGAACTGGACATGGAACAACAGACTGGTTCCAAATAAGAAAAGGAGTACGTCAAAGCTATATATTGTCACCCTGCTTATTTAACTTATATGCAGAGTGTATCATGAGAAACACTGGGCTGGGTGAAGCACCAGCTGGAATCAAGATTGCTGGGAGAAATATCAATAACCTCAGATATGCAGATGACACCACTCTTATGGCAGAAAGTGAAGAGGAACTAAAGAGCCTATTGATGAAAGTCAAAGAGGAGAGTGAAAAAGTTGACTTAAAACTCAACATTCAGAAAACGAAGATCATGGCATCTGGTCCCATCACTTCATGACAGATAGGGAAACAGTGGAAACAGTGACAGACTTTATTTAGGGGACTCCTGCATATGGTGATTGCAGCCATGAAATTAAAAGACGCTTGCTCCTTGGAAGAAAAGTTACACCAACCGAGACAGCATATTAGAAAACAGAGACATTACTTTTGCCAAAAAAGGTCTCTCTAGTCAAACCTATGGTTTTTCCAGTAGTCATGTATGGATGTGAGAGTTGGACTATAAAGAAAGCTGAGCTCAGAAGAATTGATGCTTCTGAACTGTGGTGTTGGAGAAGACTCTTGAGAGTGCCTTGGACTGCAAGGAGATCAAACCAGTCCATCTTAAATGAAATCAGTCCTGAATATTCATTGGAAGGACTGATGTTGAAGCTGAAACTACAATACTTTGGCCACTTGATGCAAAGAGCTGACTCATTTGAAAAGACCCTGATGCTGGGCAAGACTGAAGGCGGGAGGAGAATGGGACAACAGAGGTTGAGATGGCTGGATGGCATCACTGACTTAATGGATATGAGTTTGAGTAAACTCCAGGCGTGGGTGATGGACAGGGAGACCTGGCGTGCTACAGTCCATGGGGTCGCAAAGAGTCAGACACGAATGAGCGACTGAACTGAACCAAGAAAAGACCAGGATAATAATAGAAAATGAAAAATTAATGAACTGTCAATATGCAGATGCCTATGTATTTAATCTCACTATTAATAAAAATATACAAATCATATATCACTTTTAACCAAGAGGAAAATATTGCCAAAGGAAATCCAAACAGTATTAACAAAGGTATGATGTAAACATACACTGTTATATGCTGCCAGTAGTAAACCGGCATATTTACAAAATATAATTTGGCAAAGGCATCCAAAGCTTTAAAAATCCTGTGCCCTTTAACATAGCAAGGGCTTTTATAGATATTTACCACAAGGAAATAAAGACATAAAAGATTTTTCTATAAACATGTTCACTAAAAGTAATATAATACCTAAAAACATTCTGCAAATAAAAAGGACAGTTATTATGGTACGTGGCTCAGACGGTAAAGCATCTGTCTACAATGTGGGAGACCTGGGTTTGATCCCTGGGTCAGGAAGATCCGCTGGAGAAGGAAATGGCAATCCACTCCAGTGCTATTCATGGAAAATCCCATAGACAGAGAAGCCTGATAGGTTACAGTCCATGGGGTCGCAAAGAGTAGGACACGACTGAGCGACTACACTTATACCATACCATGCACTCTGAAAAATATTGCAGAAGTATGTTGCTGATATGGATATATAGTGATGATACTGAGTTAAAGCAGATTATCAAAGATTATGCAGTTGATACCTCTATCTATCTTTGATGGTATTAAGTAACACAGTTAATTATACAAAGAGTATGTATGCACAGTTGAACAGCCCAATACAGTGACTACTAGCTACATGTGGCTACTGCTTACTTGAAATGTGGATGGTCTAAATGTTCCTTAAGTGTAAAACATACATTGATTTCAAAAACTCACTACAAGTAAAAAAATTAATATCTTGATAATTTGTAAATTGTTTCCAAATGAAATAACTTATTGATATATTGGGTTAAATAAAAATATTATTAAAAGTTTTAAAAAATAAGACTAATAGATTGTGTTAAATTGAAACATAATGTCTTGCATTCTATTTATACTTGTCCGACTCTCTGTGACCTCCAGGACTGTTGCCCACCAGGCTCCTCTGTCCCTGGGGATTGTGCAGACAAGAACACTAGAGTGGGTTGCCATGTCCTCCTCCAGGGGATCTTCCCAACCCAGGGACTGAATCCAGGTCTCCTGCATTGCAGGCAGATTCTTCACCGTCTCAGACACCAGGGAAGCCCATACTGAATTAGAGTAAGAACTGAAACATGAGTGCTAAAACTATCCCCACATGTAGATGACATAAACTTTTGTTCTCTGAAAAGACATACACATTCAATATAAAAAAAAATTATTAAAAACTTTCTTGGATCATTTGCCCTGAGAAGCCAGCCTCCAGGTTGTCAAATAATCAACTAACAGTTTTGAAAGGTCCACACTAACAACTGAGACCTTCCCTCAACAGTGAATTACAATTTGCCAGCCATGTGAGAGAGCCAACCTGGAACAGATTCTCCAATCTTGGTTACACCTTCTAGTGATGAGCCCCAGTCAACATTTCACTGCAATTTTATGAAAGAATTCAAGTCAAAACTGCCTAGCTAAGGTTCCCAAATTCCTGCCCACAGAAACTGCAGAAAAAAAAGTTTCCAGCATCACTTTTGAAGTACAGTTGCCAAAGATGTGAACTTACATCTAAATAATCATCTATAGCTAATTTCCATTTATAGGAAATACAAGGATTAGAAAACCAAGCTCAGTCAGTTCAGTCAGTCACTCGTGTCTGACCCCTTGCGATCACATGGACTGAAGCACGCCAGGCTTCCCTGTCTCTCACCAACTCCTGGAGCTTGCTCAAACTCATGTCCATTGAGTCGGTGATGCCATCCAACCATTTCATCCTCTGTCATCCCCTTCTCCTTCTGCCTTCAGTCTTTCCCAGCATCAGGCTCTTCTCCAATGAGTCAGTTCTTCGCATCAGGTAACCAAAGTATTGGAGCTTCAGCATCAGTCCTTCCAATGAATATTCAGAACTGATTTCCTTATCTGGTTAGGTCTCCTTGCAGTCCAAGGGACTCTCAAGAGTCTTCTCCAACACCACAGTTCAAAAGCATCAATATTTCAGTGCTCAGCTGTCTTTATGGTCCAATTCACATCCATACATGACTACTGGAAAAAACATAGCCTTGACTAGACAGACCTTTGTTGGCAAGGTAATGTCTTTGCTTTGTAATGTGCTATCTAGGTTGGTCCTAACTTTTTTTCCAAGGAGCAAGCGCCTTTTAATTTCATGGCTACAGTCCCCATCTGCAGTGATTTTGCAGCCCAAGAAAATAAAGTCTCTCATTGTTTCCACTGTTTCTCCATCTATTTGCCATGAAGTGATGGGACCGGATGCCACGATCTTAGTTTTTTGAATGAAAAGGCCAGCTTTTTCATTCTCTTTTACTTTCATCAAGAGGCTCTACAGTTCCTCTTCACTTTCTGCCATAAGGGCGGTGTCATCTGCTTATCTGAGGTTATTGATGATTCTCATGGCAAATCTTGATTCTACTTTTTTGCTTCACCAGCCAGGCATTTCGCATGATGGACTCTACGTATAAGTTAAATAAACTTATGACAATATACAGCATTGACCTACTCCTTTCCCAATTTGCAACCAGTCTTTTACTGCATGTCTGGTTCTAACTGGTGCTACTTGACCTGCATAAAGATTTCTCAGAAGGTAGGTAAGGTGGCCTGGGATTCCCATCTTTAAGAATTTTCCACAGTTTGCTGTGATCCACACAGTCAAAGCCTTTGGTGTAGTCAGTAAACTACATTTTTATTCTGGAACTCTTGCTTTTTCGATAATCCAGCGGATGTTGGCAATTTGATCTCTGGTTTCTCTGCCTTTTCTAAATCTAGCTTGAACATCTGTAAGTTCTCGGTTCACTTACTGTTGAAGCCTGGCCTGGAGAATTTTGAGCATTACTTTGCTGGCATGTGAGATGAGTGCAATTGTGTGGTAGTTTGAACATTTTTTGGCACAGCCTTTCTTTGGGATTGGAATGAAAACAGACTTTTTCCAGTCTTGTGGCTACCGCTGAGTTTTCCAAATGTGCTAGCATAAGAGTGCAGCACTTTCACAGCATCATCTTTTAGGCTCTTCAATGACTCAGCTGGAATTCTATCACCTCCACTATCTTTGTTCGTAGTGATGCTTCCCAAGGCCTGCTTGACTTAGCATTCTAGGATGTCTGGCTCTGGTGACTGAGCAAACCATTGTTGATTATCTGGGTCATGTAGATCTTTTTTGTATAGTTCTTCTGTGTATTCTTGCCACCTCTTCTTAATATCTTCTGCTTCTGTTAGGTCCATACCATTTCTGTCCTTTACTACCATGAAAGACAGCACATGTCAAACCCTAAACATGGTCTATTCTTCAATCAATGTTCGGTGCTCAGTCATGTCCAACTCTTTGTGACCCCATGGACTATAGCCTACAGGTTCCTCTGTCCATGGAATTCTCCAGGCAAGAATACTTGTGTGGGTTATTTCCTCCTCCAGGGGATTTTCCCAACCCAGGGATCAAACTCCAATCTCCTGATTGTGGGCAGATTCTTTACTGTCTGAGTCACCAGGGAAGTAGAGCAAAAAATTTAAAAGGCAAGAGTAGATACTATAGATCACAAGAGACTTAAGATCATATTAACCACACAGTGTGCACATCTCTTGCTTGCATCCAGATTCAAAGAAAGCCAATTATGAAAAATATTTTTTGAGACAACTAGGTAAATTTAAATATGGATTGTTCAGTAAAACAAGATTAGCAAAATGTGATAACTGCTAAATGTAAGGCATGCGGACAGTGGGATTCATCATACTACTTTGTCTACTTTTAATTATGTTTGAGCATTTCAGTAATACTGAATTTTTTAAATATCTGAACAAAACTAAATGAATTAAAAACATAGAATACATTCAAGTTATCTTGAATTAAGGGATATATTTATTGTTCTCATATTTTTCTTTTTCTTTTATCAAGGTCGCATATTTACATAATTTTAGGCAATGTTTTCAAACTGTGTGTCATGGAATCAACTTAGTAGGTCATGACCTACATTTCAAAAAGCTTTTTTCTCTTCCTTGATAATTTTTCTTATTTTGTATTCAAACATAAAATCGCATGTAATAATATTGTTATATAGCATGCCAAGTAAAATTTCATTTTGGTAGGAATTTATATACATACATATGCTTAGAAAATTGTCCAATATCAAAATTCTAAGAGCAGTTTATCTCTGTGAGCAGATGGGTGTTTTTTACTTTCTTCTTATGCTGCCATTTTCTGACTTTTCTATAAGGAACACAAATAATAAGTTTTAAATATATTAACAACTGGACCCAGAATACAAATTTATAAGGAATAAGCAAATAACCCAAATGAAAGAAATGGCAATATCACAACTAAAGATGCACTCAGGAAGCTGAAATAGTAGACAAAGATGCTTCAGATCTCACTCTAATTGGGAAAGTACTAATCAAAAAAACACCGAGAAACTGTTTTTACCTATCAGGCTGACAATATTCAGTGATGTCCAAATGAAAGGAAATGCATACACTACTACATTTTTTGACAAAGTAGGCTAACAAAAGAAAATATCATTTGACCTGGATATCATACTTTTGGAAGTAAACTAAGGAAATTACCTAAGCAGCATTTAAGGATACACGTATAAACACATTTCTAGCAGTACTGTTAGTAATGGGAAAAGACGGGGAAAACTGAGTGCCCATCAAGAAGAACGGTTAAATCAGCCCAGTTTATACATACTATGTCACATTATGCAGCTAGAAAGAGAAAGCTTTATCACCTTGAGATATGTTATATTTTTTAGTAAGAAAAGTAAAATACAGAATAAATAAAAGTAATTATTACAGGGGGCTTACGGTTTCTCATCCAGCAGTCAAGAGTTTGGAAGTTCCCACACCCATCCTCATACCAAATAGCAAAACAAACTAAAAATCAACAGTTCTTAGAGTATCAGAGAATTTGAGTCACAGAACAAACCGATGCCCCCAGAATTGGCGAGAGAGACAGGCAGATACAGAGAATCATCAATTCAGCAAAGCTCAGAAGCAGAAAACGCTACAACAACCATTACCAGCATAGGCAAGCCTAAATTATGATTGAAAAATTGCTGAAGACTCAGCATAAACAAATTTAAGTTAAAACTCCAGGGGTTCCAGTCTTAGGGAAGGCCCCCCACCACCACTTTTGTGAATTTCATAACCAGGAACCCTACCAGGTTATCTATCACACTGAAAACCAAGTTGTTCTTCCAGGAAAGTGAGGAGGAAAACAGTCATAATGAAATATCCCTAAAGCATTCTGTTCTTTAACAAGGTCTGTCCCTCAAGAGAAACTATTTTACCAGAGCCTAACTAAATGGGCTTCAGTAAAAGCCTCATCAGCCTAGCAAAAAGGAAATATCCAATTCCAGAACACTCTAGTCTTTGACTTAGGGTAAAGAAACACTAAACTCCAGTGCCTTTTAGCATTCCTGTCTCATTTAAGAGGGAATAGAAACAAGAAAACAGGTAAACATGTATGTCTTGAGGATAGAGACTCTGTACAACAACTGAGGCCAATCACAGGACTACAGAAGACTGCCCTTCCCCCTATAACTTACCATCATATATAAGAACAGGGTACTACAAAATAACTATGCATCTCAGACCTTATTTAAGAAGAAGTCTCCAGGGAAACCAAAAGACAACAGGGAAGGAAATTTTAGCCTCTGATACAGCTTCAGCAAACACCAAACACCAAACACCACCTAACTGCTAGCCAGATAAATATAAAACTTTACACTGAAAGTAGATTTATCTCATTTTCTTTTACTAAATACATTACATATGCCTTTCAACAGAAAATTATAAGGCATGCTAAAACACAGTCTGAATATGGAAACCAAGCATAATGGAATTATCACACCAAGAATTTTTAAGTAACAGTCATTAATATTCTAAGGGATCTTATGGAAAAAATACACAACATGCAAGAACAGATGGGTACTATAAGCAGAAAAATCAAAATTTCTAAGAAACATCCAAAAGGAAATGATGGAAATAAAAAATACTGTAAGAGAAACAAAGAATGCCTTTGTTGGGTTCATCAGTATACCAGATTTAAACAAGCAAAGAATCAGTGAGCTTGAAGATATGTCAAAAGGAACTTCCAAAGTCTGAAATGCCAAGGAAAAAAAGAAAGTGAAAAAGAAAGTCCAAAAAAACATGGAACAACAACAACATAGATATAAATAGGAATACCAGAAACAAATAAGGGAATGAGGAAGGAAGAAAAGAGGAAGGGGATGGGAGAAGGACAGAAAAAAAACCTAAAACTAATAATGATTGTAATTTCCCCAAATGATAAATACCAACCACAAATCCAGGAAGCTTAAATATAAAGGAGGATAGATAACAAAACATCTACACCTAGGTCTATCACATGCAACCTGCGGAGAATCAAAGACAAAAAGAAAATCTTGATAGAAGCCAAGTGAAAAAAAAACCTTACCTATACAGTAGGAAAGATAAAATGCATATTGGATTTCTCCTCAGAAGGTATACAAGCAAGAAGAGAGTGAAATGAACTATTTATAAAGTATGAACAACAAAAAAAAAAATGACCAAGTTAAATGAAGGTAGAATAAAATATTTTCCTTATTATTCACTGACCAAACAGTTAAGAGTCTGTTTAAAGCAATAATAGCAAAAATGAGTTGAGTGATTACAGCTTGTGGATAAGTAAAATGAATAACAATAATGTTATAAGGGATAGGAGGGAGGAAATGGGAATCCTCGGTTATGAAGTACCTAAAGATCCCCTGGAAGAGGGCATGGCAACCCAACCCTGTATTCATGCCTGGAACATCTCACGGACAGAGGAACCTAGGGGACTATGGTCCACAGGGCCACAAAGACTGCCGGACACAACTGAAGAGTGAATGCACGCATACAACCGGAAGTAGTATGATGTTATTTTAAGGAGAACGTGGACCAATTGTAAATGTATATTGCAAACACAAGCTCAACTAAAAAAAAAGTTTTTAAGGATTTATATGCTCAGAAAAGAGAAGAAACAGAGTCATATAAAAAGACAAAGACAAGAGAAGGCAGAAAAAGAACAGAAGAAAAACAAGCAAGGGTAACTAATAGAAAACAAAACAAATTACAGTCGATAATAATTCAGATACATCAACAAGTACTTTAAATGCCAATAGTCTAAAATATACCAATTATTCAGAGCAGAATGTTGTACTGAATTTTTAAAAAGGCCCAACCCAACTGTATGTTGTCTAAAAAAAAAATCCACTTTAAATACAAAGACCAACAGAGTAATACTAAGGAAAAGAAAGCAGGAGAAACTATATTAAACTTCAGATAGAGCTGAGTTAAGAGCAAAAGAAGTCAACAGGAAGAAAATGGAGAATTACATAATGAATGCTCATTACATAAAGGAATCAATTCTCCAAAACATGTGTATAATGTGTATAATCCTAGCAACAGTGTCAAAACTCTCCATTGCAGTTGGACACTTCAGGACCCCTGTACGATTAACTGGCAAATTCAATACAAACAAATTAGTAAGAACATATTTGAACACCACTATCAGTCAGCTGGATCTATTTATGTCTGTATAATTCTTCAACAACAGCAGAATAAATACATCTTCTAATTCCCCATGAAACATTCACCAAGAAAGACCCAGTTACACACATAAAATACACTTAAGCAAATTTAAAAGAATAGAAACCATACAAAGTATGCCATCAGAGCACAATGGAATTAAACTAGAAATCAGTAACAGAAAGATAGCTGGAAAACTGCAAAATACATTAAAATTTTTTTTCTAAATAACATGGGTTAAAGGAGAAATCTAAAAATTAATTTTTAAATATTTTGAAGTAAATAAAACACACTTTACCAAAACACTTGGGATACAGCAAAGCTATTGCTTAGGGCAAAATTATACCATGGAATATATGTATATCTTTTACTGATTTTAGATGTTCTTTTCTAAAAGCAATTACCTCTGCATCCACCCAAGGAACTAGAAAAAGAGCTAAGTAAGCAAAAGAGAAATAATAAAAATTGGAACAGAACTCAGTGATATTGAAAAATGGGAAATCAATACAAAAAGAAAAATCAGTGAAAATGAAAACTGATCCTCTGAAAAGAACAATATAATTGGTAAGGCTCTAACCAGGTTAACTAACGGAAAAAAGAGGAAAAGTACAAATTATTAATATCAGAAATGAAAGAAGGGACACATCACTATTGCTCCCTCAAACATTAAAAGCATAGCAAAGGAATATATGAACAACTCTATGACCACAAATTGTATAATCTAGATGACATGAACCAACAACTAGAAAGACACAACCTACCAAAACTCACACTGTGACAAACAGTTCATCTTAATAGGCTCAAATCTATTACAGAAAATGAATCAATAATTAATAGCGGTTCAAAACAGAGAGCACAGACCCAAACAGCCTGACTAGCGAATTTCACCAAACATTTAAGGAAGACATTGTATCAGTTCTCCAAAACCTCTTCCAGAAAACACAGTTCAGTTCAGTCACTCAGTTGTGTCCGACTCTTTGCGACCCCATGAATTGCAGCACGCCAGGCCTCCCTGTCCATCACCATCTCCCGGAGTTCACTCAGACTCACGTCTATCCAGTCCGTGATGCCATCCAGCCATCTCATCCTCGGTGGTCCCCTTCTCCTTCTGCCCCCAATCCCTCCCAGCATCAGGGTCTTTTCCAATGAGTCAATTCTTCGCATGAGGTGGCCAAAGTACTGGAGCTTCAGCTTTAGCATCATTCCTTCCAAAGAAATCCCAGGGTTGATCTCCTTCAGAATGGACTGGTTGGATCTCCTTGCAGTCCAAGGGACTCTCAAGAGTCTTCTCCAACACCACAGTTCAAAAGCATCAATTCTTCGGCGCTCAGCCTTCTTCACAGTCCAACTCTCACATCCATACATGACCACAGGAAAAACCATAGCCTTGACTAGACGGACCTTAGTCGGCAAAGTAATGTCTCTGCTTTTGAATATACTATCTAGGTTGGTCATAACTTTTCTTCCAAGGAGTAAGCGTCTTTTAATTTCATGGCTGCAGTCACCATCTGCAGTGATTTTGGAGCCCAAAAAAATAAAGTCTGACACTGTTTCTACTGTTTCCCCATCTATTTCCCATGAAGTGATGGGACCAGATGCCATGATCTTCGTTTTCTGAATGTTGAGCTTTAAGCCAACTTTTTCACTCTCCTCTTTCACTTTCAACAAGAGGCTTTTTAGCTCCTCTTCACTTTCTGCCATAAGGGTGGTGTCATCTGCATATCTGAGGTTATTGATATTTCTCCCGGCAATCTTGATTCCAGCTTGTATTTCTTCCAGTCCAGGGTTTCTCATGATGTACTCTGTATATAAGTTAAATAAGGAGGGTGACAATATACAGCCTTGACGTACTCCTTTTCCTATTTGGAACCAGTCTGTTGTTCCATGTCCAGTTCTAACTGTTGCTTCCTGACCTGCATACAGATTTCTCAAGAGGCAGGTTAGGTGGTCTGGTATTCCCATCTCTTTCAGAATTTTCCACAGTTTATTGTGATCCACCCAGTCAAAGGCTTTGGCATAGTCAATAAAGCAGAAATAGATGTTTTTCTGGAACTCTCTTGCTTTTTCCACGATCCAGCGGATGTTGGCAATTTGATCTCTGGTTCCTCTGCCTTTGCTAAAACCAGCTTGAACATCAGGGAGTTCACGGTTCACGTATTGCTGAAGTCTGGCTTGGAGAATTTTGAGCATTACTTTACTAGCGTGTGAGATGAGTGCTACTGTGTGGCAGAAAATACAAGAAGAGCTAACTCATTCCAAAAGGCCAGCATTACTCTAATACCAAAATTAGACACCTGATCTTCAACAAGAGACCAAAGGCGTTTTGGTGGGAAAATGGAGTCTTCAACAAAGGCTGCTTAACAAGTGTACATAGACATGCCAAGAACAAAAAAGAAAAAAAGAATCTAGATACAGACCTTAAACACTTCACAAAAATTAACTCAAGACAGATCATAGACCTAAGGGTAAAATGCAAAACTAAAAAACTCCTGCTGCTGCTAAGTCACTTCAGTCATGTCTGACTCTGCAACCCCAAAGACAATAGCCCACCAGGCTCCTCTGTCCATAGGATTCTCTAGGCAAGAATATTGGAGTGGGTTGCCGTTTCTTTCTCCCAAAAATTCCTAGAAGATAACAAAACAGAAAACCCCTGACAATGACACCAAAATTGCAACCAGGGAAAAAGAAATGGGGTTCTTGTGAAGGAAGCTGGACTTGATTAAAATTAAAAACTTCAGCTCTGCAAAAACACAATTAAGAGAATAAAAAGCCAAGCCAGACTGGGGAAAGTCTTTTTAAAATGTATCTGATAAGGTCTGGTATACAACACATGTGGTTTCCTGGTGGCTCAAACGGTAAATAAGCTGCCTGCCATGTGGGAGACCTGGGTTTGACCCCTGGGTTGGGAAAAATCCCCTAGAGGAGGGTATGGCAACACTTGCCTAGAGAATCCTCATGGACAGAGGAGCCTGGTGGGCTGTACAGTCCATGGGGCTGCAGAGTCTGACACAACCAAGTGACTAAGCACAGCACGGCACATACAACATATAAAAAGAAGCATAAAAACTCAGTAAGAAAACAACAGTAGCAATGAGAGACAAGAAGCCCTTCTTAAGTGAACAATGCAAAGAAATAGAGGAAAACAATAGAATGGGAAAGAGACTCTTCAAGAAAATCAGAGATACCAAGGGAAAATTTCATCCAATTACAACCATGAAGCACAGAAACGGCAAGGACCTAACAGAAGCAGAAGATGCTAAAAAGAGGTGGCAAGAGTAGATAGAAGAACTATACAAAAAAGGTCTTTTTTTTAATTAATTAATTTTTATTTTTTAGTTTGTTTTGCTTACAATACTGTATTCATTTTGCTATACATTGACATGAATCAGCCACGAGTGTACATGAACTCCCAATCCCGACCCCCACCTTCCCCCTCCTGCCCCACCAAAAAAGGTCTTAATGACCCGAAGTTAACCACAAAGGTGTGGCTACTCACCTAGACCCAGACATCAAACGGGCCTTAGGAAGCAAAACAAAGCTAATGGGGGTGATGGAATTCCAGCTGCAGTATTTCAAAGCCTAAAAGATGAGGCTGTTAAAAGTGATGCACTCAGTGTGTCAGCAAATTTGGAAAACTCGGCATAACCACAGGTTTGGAAAAGGTCAGTTTTCATTTCACTCCCAAAGAATGGCAATGCCAAAGAATGTACAAACTACTATACAGTTGTACTCATTTCACATGCTAGCAAGATGATGCTTAAAATCCTTCAAGTTAGGCTTCAACAAGTTAGGCTTCAGAAGTACTTGAATCAAGAACTTCTAAATGTTCAAGTTGGATTTAGGAAAGCCAGAGGAACCAAAGATCAAATTCCTAAAATCAGTTGGATCACAGAGAAAGCAAGGGAACTCCAGAAAAACATCTACTTATGCCTCAACTACTATGGAAAAGCCTTTGACTGTGTGGATCACAACAAACTATGGAAAATTTTTAAAGAGAGAGGAATGCCAGACCATCTTAACCATCTCATGAGAAAGCTGTATGCAAAACAAGAAGCAAGAGTTAGAATCTAATGGCAGAAAGCAAAGAGGAACTAAAGAGTCTCTTGATGAGGATCAAAGAGGAGAATGAAAAAACTGGCTTAAAACTCAATATTCAAAAAACAAAGATCATGGTATTCAATCCCTCACTTCATGGCAAATAGATGGAGAAAAGTGGGAACAGTCACAGACTTGATTTTCTTGGGCTCCAAAATCATTGCGGATGGGGACTACAGCTAGGAAATTAAAAGACTCTTGCTCTTTGCAAGGAAAGCTATAACAAACTTAAACAGTATGTTAAAAAGAGACATCAGTTTGCTGACAAAGGTCTGATAGTGAAAGCTATGGTTTTTCCAGTAGTCACGTATGGATGCGAGAGTTGGATCATAAAGAAGGCTGAGCGCCAAAGAACTGATGCTTTAGAACTGTGGTACTAGAGAAGACCCTTGAGAGTCCCTTGGACAGCAAGGAGATCAAACCAGTCCATCCAAAAGGAAATCAATCCTGAATATTCATTGGAAGGACTGATGCTGAAGCTCCAATAATTTGGCCACCTGATGTGAAGAGCTGACTCACTGGAAAAGACTCTGATGCAGGGGAAGACTGAGAGCAGGAGAAGAGGATAACCGAGGATGAGATGGTTAGATAGCATCACCAATTCAATGGACATGAATTTTAGCAAACTCCAGGAAACAGTGAAAGACAGGGAAGCCTGGGATGCTGAAGTTCATGGCATCAGAAAGAGTCGGACACAACTTAGGAACTGAACAATAAGAAAACAAAAAGCCTAATTTAAAAATGAGTGAAAGATCTGAAGATACTTCACCAAAGACACAGATGGCAAGTATCATTGAATCACACGAATATCATCATATTTCAACAGAGAAAGGCAAATTAAAACAACAATGTCATACATACTTAGAATGACAAAAATCTGTAACACTGACAATGCCAAATGCTGGTGAGGACATGGAGCAACAAACTCACTCACTGCTTGTGGAAATGCAAACACATCCACTTTTAAAGACAATCTGGAAATTTCTTACAAAAGCAAACATACTCTTACATACAATCCAGTAACTTCACTCCTCGATGTCTACCCAAAGAGGTTTAAAACTTTTATTTACATAGAAACTTTCACATGAATGTTTATAGCTGCTTTATTCCTACTGTAAAAACTTGGAAGCAACCAAGATATCTCTTAGTAGGTGAATGGGTAAATGCATCCAGACAACAGAACACTGATCAGCACTAAAAACAAATGAGGTATAAAGCTATGAAAGTTCATGCAGCACACTTAAAGCTCTATTACTAAGTTAAAGAAGCCAGTCTGTAAAGGCTACATACTATGTATTTCCAACTTTGATGATATTCTGGAACAGGTAAAACTATGCAGACAGTAAAAAAAAAATAAAAAAATAAAAACCAAGTGTTTGCTAGGGATAGTGGTGGAGGTGAGCAATGAAAGGTGGACGCTGGGATTTTTAAGGCAGTGACAGTAGTGTGTGTGTGTGTGTGTGTGTGTGTGTGCGCGCGTGCACGTGCACACCTGTTAGATTCTCTGTGGGGCTTTCTGTGCCTTTGTCTTTACCTCTTTCTCTGTGTCCCTTTCTGTGGCTCTATCAAACTGTTTATTTTTGTTGGATACTGTGTCTCTGCTTGACTGACTGCCTGGCTCTCTCTCAGTTTATATACTTAAATATAGTTTTTTATTATTTAAATATAGTTTTTCTTATTATTTCTATTTCTATGCATAGACAAAGGTCTTGAAGATATGTAACAGGCTATTAACCCTGAGCTGGGCAAAGTAGCAAGAGAAGGGAAATTAGTTTTTTCTTTATATAATTTCAATGATCATAAAAAAACTCATTTTATTTTTCTACTTCTTACAAAAGAACTTCATTTTCAAAAGAAAAATATTAAAGAATTTACAGTTAACAGTCCTTAAAACACAAAATTTCTAAATTTAGTAAAAGTTGATGACATTCTACAATCATAGTTAAAACAATAAAATGCAATGAAAGCACCCTAGGGGGAATAAATTATAGTGTTACTTGCAGTTCTGATCACCTTCACTGAGTAAAAAGTAGAGTCATCATTTTTCACTGTAATTAGGTTGAATCCCTTAAATGTCTACTTCTCCAAAAGGTCCAGAACAACACTTGACAGAAGACAACTCAAGCATTTGAGCCTGGGAATCACAACTGGAAAAACAGTGGAAGCCCTCCCATCAACCTCAGAACGGCCCTGTGCTACTGGGGCATTCTAGGACCACAAGATATTTAAGAGGGACGTTCTTAATCCAAACCTCTCATCCAAGTTTCAGTTAAACTTGGACTACTTCTACAATTCAAAGCACAATGATTTGATCAAAAAAGGTAATTTATCAATTTCCTAAACATTCTATTTTGTTTTGGGCATGGAGCAAAAACAGCTTTCAAAATCCTATGGCAAGGTTCCCTCTCTCCACCTCTCTGTGCTGGCTCTATCCTCAGACCCCATACTGTCTCAAGGTAATTCCTACACAGTAGCCCCTTCTTGCTCTCAAGTGCACAGGTTTCAGGTAAGAGACCTCACTGAATGTACATGGAGTTGTTGCCGTCAAAGTTGCTCAGTCATAACCAACTCTTTGCAACCCCATGGATTATACAGTCCATGGCATTCTCTAGGCCAGGAGACTGGAGAGGGTAGCCTTTCCTTTCTCCAGGAGATCTTCCCAACCCAGGGATCAAACCCAGGTTTCCACATTGCAGGCAGATTCTTTACCAGCTGAGCCACAAGAGAAGCTCAAGAATACTGCAGTGAGTAGCCTATCCCTTCTCCAGTGGATCTTCCCAACCCAGGAATCAAACCAGGGTCTCCTGCATTGCAGGCGGATTCTTTACAACATGGAACCTTAGGGAAAGTCTCAAATCTGTGGACAGAAAGACTGTAAGGCTCTAACTAGCCAAACCTGAGTGACATATATCTAGGGAGCCAGAAGTGAAGTCAGTCACTGAGCTCCACAGTTTCATGGACAAAGAATAGAAAAAAGCTGGAACCTCAAAAACAAAACAAGGCTATTATAGGAAGTAAGGTAAGTAGGAAGTAGGGTAAATTGGTAGGAGATGCCAAAATATGTCCAATACAGTAACTACCTACTCAAAAGAAGGGCCAATATCAAGCTATATTCATGAAAGTGGAGAGCTTATCAAGCTATATTAAATCTAGAAATAATGTACAAATCCAATTCACTTTCAAGAAACTCATGTAAAGCCAGAGACAAATAACAAAAAAACTTTGTGAAGTACAAAATTCATTCAATTCCTGTTACCCCAAGTATCTGTAAAAATAGACAAATCTTATGAGTATATAACAGCTGTTAGAAAATCCCATTTATACACTAAAATGACCTAAAATCCCCATATCAGAAATTTGGTAACTGAAAACCCCAGAGTGAAATGAACTTAAACCTTATGAACAAGCCCAGTGATGGAAGATGAGTCAGTAAACAATTATTACATTCACTAAAATAAAACATTAAAGTCACAGCATTAAAAAAGAGGATACTGGAATTTCCTAGTGGTAAGTTCCTGCCCGGTGGATAAGACTCCACCTACCAATACAGGGGACAGGGGTTCAATCCCTGGTCTGAGAAGATTTCACAAGGCACAAGACAACTAAGCCTGTACACCACAACCACTGAAGCCCACACGCCTAGAGCCTGTGCTACGCAATAAGAGAAGACACTGCGATGAGAAGTCTGCACACCATAACAGAGCCCTCTCACTGCAAATAAAAAAGCCTGCACGCAGCAAAGACGACTCAGCACAATTAAAAAAAAAATTTTTTTAAAGGCTATCAATGTAACTTGCCACATTCTGTATTAAAAATGGTCAATAACTCCATTATCTTTATGACTCAGTATGTTTGGCTGCCAGTTCCCACCTGTCCTAGAGATACAGACTACTAATTTAAATGGGAAAAAAAAGGACAAAACCAGTGCATAACCTTTACATTGCTTACCAGAACAGGTTATTTCTCAATCTTCTTATGTTACACTCTAGTGTATATCTTTGGATTTCACATAAAGCCAATGAACTGACTCTGTATAACTTAGCTATCTCCTCTCCAAGTAAGCTCCTGAGTTCTGAAAGTAGTACTTTTCTTAGTTTCTTTCCTTTTTATGATATTCTAAGTTCAAGCACATTTTATGTTAAGTAGGTTCTTGGCAAACCTCCTGCTGGTTACTGGTTACTGATGTGCAGGCACAAGTACATCTCCAAAGAGCCATGGGAAACCAAGATGCCTTTCCAGCTACGAACAACTGCCTCTCCAAGCCACACTACAGTGAGAATGAGACAGACAGCATGGATAGTGTAACTAGGGTCTTTGATGACATCCTGAAGCCACTGAATCAACTTACCCTAAACCCTGCTCAACCTCTGGACCTCTTCTTATGAAAGTTAAGAGATGTCCACAGTTTAAACCATTCCAACTGGATTTTCTGTTACCCTGCTGAAATCACTCTAACACAAGTGACATGGCTAATTCTACATGTAAACTCAGCTACTCTATAGTATCCAGATGCTTGCTCAAAACCAGTCTAGATGATGTGTACAGGTATTTTAGATTTAATTAACTTTTGTATCAGTAGACTTTGAGGAAAGACTTCAGATGAAATCTTAAGAGAACGGACTGCAGTCCCTTAAAGAAGAAAGAATTCTGTTCCAGATTGCCTTTGAACTCAAAACTGCAACAACTCCTGCCAGAATTTCCAGCTTGCCAGAAGGCCTTACAAATGACAGACCTGCTGGCCTCTACAATCATGTGACCCAATTCCTTAAAATCAATTCTTTCTTTCTCTCTCTCTCTCTATATATATATATGTACTAAAGGTTTTATTTCTTGAAGCAATAAGCTCAACAGTTTTCCTTACATTTATTACATTTAAAGAACAAAGTTTTAACAGATTTGATATTATTAGTTAATAATAATAAGCTGCATATATTCAGAAGGTAAAATTTAAGTAGTTTTCACATAGGTATTATACACTTGTAAGACTATGGCTACAATTAAGATAATGAATATATCTATCACCCCCATAGGTTTCCCAGTATTCCCAGAATACATTTTTAAAACAAAAATTGGATTAAACTTAATATCTTCCTTTGTGAACTTTCTCCAGTTCATAATATAGAGAGTAAACAATTTTCCTCATTATCATTTAATTTTTACATAATTTTAAGAGCTATACGGTATCCCACAGTAATAATAGCCCTAGTTCTGTTTAAGAATCCTTCATTGTTAGATAACTGTTTCTAACATCTTGTTACTATAAGCAATGCCATGAAGAACAGTTTCACAGCTTTATCTATATAAAGTCATGATTACTTCCTTACATGCTTCTTTTGAAAAAATATTTATTTATTGGTTACACGGGGTCTTCCTTGCTGTGCACGGGCTTTCCCTAGCTGCATGGAGTGGGGTCTACACTTCGTGCGTTGCATGGGCTTCTCAGTGTGGTGGCTTCTCTTGCTATGGAGCACAGGCTCCAGGCACACGGACTTCAGTAGGTGCGGCACATGGACTAAAGTAGCTATGGCTCACAGGCACTAGAGGGCTAGCTCAGTAGTCGTGGCACAGGGGCCTAGTTGTTGCGAGGCATGTGGAATCCTCACAGACCAGGGACTGAACTTGGGATCCCTACTCTGGTAGGGAGATTTCTATCCACTGTACCACCAGGCAAGTCCCCTTATATGGTTCTAAAAATAGAATAGCTGATTTATAGGACACATTATCTTTTAAGAAATATTATAATATCAACATCAAATATTTACACATCATTTAGTATGTGTCACACACTCTACCCTTAACTACGCTCTGAGAGTTATACCAATTTTCACTCTCAAGCATTACATAAACATACCCATCTATGATCCTATCAATAAAGTTTTTAAAAATCCCTGCCCTTCCCCAAATGAAGCCCAATGTAATTCCAGTCAAATCTCCATACTGATAAGTTTTCACACCTCATCTCCACCTAAATACATAAAAATACATAAGACCTTCTTGTAAGGGGGAAAGGAGAAGAAACCTTTATTTACAGAAATTAAAAGGTAATATAAGGTCACAATAATTGAAACAATGTGGTATGGTAGCAGAACACACAAAAGGGTCAATAAATAAGGAGAGCACAGAACATAAGGAAACTTGATTAAAGATAGCAGAACAGAATAAAATAAAAATGATTTAATTACCTAAAAATTTGGAATTAAAACAGAAGTTGAAAAAAACTTACAAAAACATTCTCATAATTTTCTAGAAGGCTACGCATAAGACAAATCACTTTCCCTCAAAAAGCCCAAAACAGACAGAATGACCATACATAAAATATAAATTAACAGAGAATATAGAAAAAGTTAAAGGCAAGCAACAGAATGGGAAAAATGAACGAGAATATATGAAACACCTGAAGCATTAACATCTATATTTTAATAAATCTCCCAGATGGTAAGAAAATGTCAAAGGAACAAGCAATTCACAGAAGAAATGGCAAAAAACATGAAAAAAATATTTAGCCTCACAAGCAACAAAAAAGCATTATTTTCTCTTGAGTTGGACAAAAAATGTAAAATCAATAATGAACTGTGACTCATTAAACAAAGCATTCACAAAAAATTATAATGAATATGTAAATTGGTATAAGCTTTCTTATATATTAATTTTGGCTGTAATTAGTAACATTAAAAAGCTGTATCATTTAACCTAACAATTCCACTTTTAAGAATGTATCTGTAGACTCAAGAAACATGCATAGATATACCTTTAATGGTGTTCGATAAAGCATTACTAAAAGAAGCTAAAAACCAATAGCCTCAATGCCTATTTACAGAGGAAAGTCTAATAAAATATATCCAAATTACAAAACTACAGAACAAAAATGGCTGTGTGACACAGAAAAAATGTCTATTTCACAGAATATTGATTATGTCAACTTAATGATTAAATAAGGTGTATACTTTTTCACAACACACAAATGCCTGCAAAGAAACTAAAATCAGAGAGCCACTTGGTGTCTCTTTGCTGTGCTGTGCTGTGCTGTGCTAGCCACTCAATCATGTCCGACTCTGTAACCCCACTGACTGTAGCCCACAAGCCTCCTCTGTCCATGGGATTCTCCAAGGAAGAACACTGTAGTGGGTTGCCATGCCCTCCTCCAGGGTATCTTCCCAACCAAGGGATCAAACTCAGGTTTCCCACACACTGCAGGTGGATTCTTTACCGTCTGAGCCACCAGGAAAGCCTTTCAGTTCAGTTCGTTGCTCGGCTGTGTTTGACTCTTTGCGACCCCATGAATCACAGCACGCCAGGCCTCCCTGTCCATCACCAACTCCCGGAGTTCACTCAGATTCACATCCATCGAGTCCGTGATGCCATCCAGCCATCTCATCCTCTGTCGTCCCCTTCTTCTCCTGCCCCCAATCTCTCCCAGCATCAGTCTTTTCCAATGAGTCAACTCTTCGCATGAGGTGGCCAGAGTACTGGACTTTCAGCTTTAGCATCGTTCCCTCCAAAGAAATCCCAGGGCTGATCTCCTTCAGAATAGACTGGTTGGATCTCCTTGCAGTCCAAGGGACTCTCAAGAGTCTTCTCCAACACCACAGTTCAAAAGCATCAATTCTTCGGCGCTCAGCCTTCTTCACAGTCCAACTCTCACATCCATACATGACCACTGGAAAAACCATAGCCTTGACTAGACGGACCTTTGTTGGCAAAGTAATGTCTCTGCTTTTCAATATGCTATCCAGGTTGGTCATAACTTTTCTTCCAAGGAGTAAGCGTCTTTTAATTTCATGGCTGCTGTTGGCCAAATGTCAGAGCATCTGACATCTCTATTCTACTCATTTATGTTATTTCTACATTTCCAGGGCTTTAATTCACCAGATATATTAATTTTTTATAATTCTATGAAGAATCAGGTGAGAGAAGTTCACCAGTTTTTGACAGGTAAAAAATATGTTGTACTTAAATTACGTTTCCTTTATGCATGTGTGTGCTCAGTGGATCAGTCATATCTGACTCATCGACCCCATGGAGTGTAGTCTGCCAAGACCCTCTGTCCATGGGCTTTTACAGAATACTGGAGAGAGTTGCCATTTCCTATTCCAGGGGATCTTCCCAACCCAGGGATCAAACCCACATCTCCTGCACTGGCAGTTAAATATTTTTGCTAATATTTACTAGAAATTATTGGGGTTTTGTTCCCTGTTTATGTCTTCTTCTACTAAACCTTTTCTGAGCTATAAAGGAAAACTGCCTATATGTTAAAAAGAACATTGAGCCACAGATATTTCTTTTAAACATGAGATACACCTCTAAAGATATTACACATTATACCTTCCAAATTCTAACAAATGACTTTCAACAAAATTCTGCACACAAATGAAAAATAAGAAATCTGAAAGTCTTATGTAGTAATTGCATGATTAACAACTATTATATTAAGTCTCTTCTATAATATTCACTTTAAGAGTGACATACTAGTATGGAAGCTGACACTACAGTAAGCATAAAAAATGGTAAACTACTACAGAGGTGAAAATACTTTACATATTACCTCATTTAAGCCTCACAATTACTCAACACGTATTATCTCCTTGTAACACAGAGGCTCGAGACACTAAATAATTTGCCCATTATCACACACCTACTAAATGGCAAGAGTAAAATAATCCCTCAGCCTGAGTGTCCCATCCCCTTTTCATCATAAAGCAAAATGGGTTATCTGCTTTCTCAGAGAGGGCTCAAAAGCCACAGAGCAATCTAACAGCTGTCTTTTAGTTCACTCCCTTTCCCCACCACAGAATTTAACTGCAGACTTCTTTCAGCTTACTGACAGCCATAGCAGTCTATGGCTTCTGCAACTGGCATCTGTCCTACTGAGTTTTACCCTTTCGACTTCCTTTTGGCTGCTTGGGTTTGATCCAACCAAAGAACTCTGGGGCTTGCTTCCTATGTGGTGCTAGTGGTAAAGAACCCATCTGCCAACGCAGGAGACTTAAGAGACACGAGTTCAATCCCTGGGTCAGGAAGATTCCCTGGAAAAGGAAATGGTAACCCACTCCAGTAATCTTGCCTGGAGAATCTCATGGGCAGAGGAGCCTGGTAGGCTACCGTCCATGGGGTCGCAAAGTCAGACATGACTGAAGTGACTTCACACAAAAAATTATCTTTTTAACTTCTGGTGAGTTAATTAGTCAATCACAGCTGATCAGATGTGACAAGTTTTTTACTCTTCTTAACAACTTTTGCTGTTAATAATTAGAGACTATTTTTAAGCTTTCAGGAGAGTTTCTTTACTTAACTTCTGGGTCAGCACCATTCCTGGTATCTGATCTCCACATAGTCAAGTTTCACTAAAGACTAAAACTAAAATATTCATTTCTCCTAAACATCTACCCTCTGTGCTTGGTTATAAACAATTATTGTATTATTGATCTATTTCTGCCCTCACAATCAACCACCAAGCTATGATAACAGCAAACTTTACTGTGTGCTTACTATGTGCAAATGTCTAGGTTTAGCACTTCACACAGTTTGTCTAATTTGATACAACAAACCTATGGGTTAGGTAATTATTATATCATTTTCCAGGTGAGGAAAACAGACATAGTAGTGCAAGAAGCACAGATTCCAACTATGCTCTCAACCATTACACATAGTTCCCATTACCATTACCTTATAACATCTGCCTCAAAATAACCTATTTCTTGTTCAGCTATTCAGGAAATAATAGCAGGGAAACGGAATCCCCATACCCCTTCCACATCTATCTACCCCTTACCTACTTTCCTACAGATTCCTTTTAAACTACTGACAATCCTCTTGCCATATATCACCTCCTAATGGGCACCTACACATGCTGATCTATGTACGTTACCTCTATATTTCAACACATGAGGCTAACTCTTTATTTCCTGTAACTTAAAGAAGGAAGTCATTACTAGTTTTAAGATTTCAATTTTTTTTCCTTTAAAAGCACTATTTGTGCTTTATTGATGTAATAACTAAAAGCATCTTCCTATAACTTTTACTGATTACACAAAATTCACAGTCATGAAAGGTTCATTTAGTTATTGAGGAACAGAAAATATAGTATTTGTTTCATAAATATTTTTTGCCTCAACTCAACTCAACAAACACTAAGCAATAACGTAAGAAACACACCATGAGCAAGAAAACCAGATCGCAGGATTCTTTTCATATAAATCACTAAAAAGATGAACAGTCAAGATGGCCATCACTAAAAAGTTTACAAATAACAAATGCTGGAGAGGGTGTGGAGGAAAGTGAACCCTTCTCTACTATTGGGAATGAAACTGATCAACCACTATGGAGGAAGGGGCCAGAGGTATTATCAATCATCAATGGCCAGTAAGTTAATAATCAATTTTGGCTATGTAATGAAGCCTGCACAAAAATAAAACAACAACAACAACCAAAAAAACAGGGGCCAAGGGTTTTTCAAGAGTTTTCCCCTTTAGGGAAGCAGTATGCTTCCCTGTATACCATGCCAGACCCTAAGCTTCACAAAGACAGAAACTCCCCCTTTTGGACCATCACCATATGTATCTGTTCTTCTGACTGTTGATTCATATCGCTTAATGTCAAGTTGTAATAAATCTGTAATCCAGTAAATAAATGACATTTCCTGAGTTCTTTGAGCTATTATAACAAGTTAAATGAACCGAAGGAGGAGGTTGTGGAAACTTCTGATTTATAGCTGATTGATCAGAAGTGCCGGTAACAACCTGGGATTGTGACCAGCATCTGAAGTAGAGTGCAGTTTTGCAGGACTGAGCCCTACACCTTTGGAATCTGCTTCTACCTTCCAGTAGACAGTGTCAGAATTGAGACACCAGCAGGGTGCTTTAAGAATTGACTCTTGAGGTGGGGAACCCTACACACATATACACACACACACACATGAACTGGGTCCAACAACCCTTTCACAAAGGTTACTCAAATTTATCATTGCTCTGCTTTTTTCTCCCCTTTGAGGAATGTGTTCATTTCCCCTAAGTTGTTGAAATTATGAATATAAACTTGTCATAATTCCTGTATCATTTTAACATCTGTAGGCTTGGAAGTGATATTCCCACTTTTGAAGTGAAAGTCCCATTTTCGAAGAATCACAATTGGTTTTATTGCTTTTTAATCTATTACCATAATTTGTTTTCTATTTCACTGATTTCCACTCTTGATTTTGTTTTTATTTACTTGGAGTTTAATTTGTTCTTTTTCTAGATTCCTGAGATTGCAGTTTAGATCACTGTGATATGGATATATACAAACAAGATTGGCCATGAGTTGATAATTGGTAAAGGTGGGCCATGGGTACATGGATATTATTTCATTATACTATTTTTAAACTTACACATAGGCTTGATATTTTACATTATACTTTTTAAATAAAACAAATAAACCTTTCTCTGCAAAAATCAATGTTGGAATTTTCTAAGAGTTGCCCTGAATTTGCGGACTACCTTGGGTAGTATTACTACCTTAAAACTATTAAGTCTTCTAATCCATAAACACAAATATCTGTAATTTACTGGTATCCTTAACTTCTTGTCTTATAATTTTGTGTAAAACATTTTCATTTCCTTGGCTAATTTATTCCTGTTATTCTTGATGATGCTATTGTAAATAGAATTGTTTTCTACACTTTTTAATTCATATTTTTCACTGTTAAAGAGTATAGAAATGCAATTGATTTTTGGATGTCGATTTTATTCCCTGCTACTTTGCTGCATTCATTCATTAATTCTATGTTCATGTGTGTGTGAAACACAGAGTTTTCTACACATAAAATCATGCTGTCTATGAACAGA
The DNA here is from genome assembly GCA_006408695.1 of Aepyceros melampus. Taxonomy (NCBI): domain Eukaryota; kingdom Metazoa; phylum Chordata; class Mammalia; order Artiodactyla; family Bovidae; genus Aepyceros; species Aepyceros melampus. The sequence goes on along the minus strand of SJXQ01000451.1, from coordinate 107,674 downwards.
CATAATTTTATTTATTTTCCTATTTGGACATCTATTTTTTTTCTTGCTCTGACTGGGACTTCTATCACCATGTTGAACAGAAGCATCAAAAGCAGGTACAGGTATATCCCTTTTTAGAAAGTTCATTTTACACCACTTTGCTTTTTATAGAAGACCTACATTAGTATCTGTTTTTGCTAACTGAAAGAGGATTTTTGCTGTTACCAAAAAAGGTAAAAAGCAAAAATAGCATTCAGTATTGATTTTACACTGATCCATTACAGAGGCAGAATGCACTCTGAGCAATGAGAGTGGCACTACCAAGCTCCTTCCCTCCCAACTATACTCACAGTCCCAGCATCAGGCTGCCATAACTGTGCTTTATCTCAATTTATTTTTTTATTTTATTAGCAAGATGTGTCCTAAAGTAATTGTTTCCTGCCTTTACACCATTTGGCTTACAGAAGGCTTCACAAGATCTCTCAGTTTTCACATAGCACGGGGAAACAATAGTCTTGTCTTCTATGTGATTTTACAGAAGTTTTCAGTCTTTCACACTAAGCATGATGTTAGGTGTGGAATTTTCATATATGCTCTTTAATATGTTGACACAGTTTCCTTCTATTCCTAGTTTGTTGACTGTTTATATTACATAAAAGTGCATTAAACAGCCAAATGCTTTTTCTCTCTTTGAGAAACAGAAACTAAGAGACTAAGACAAATGTTTAGTCTCGACTGAGATTATCATGTGATTTTTTTCCTCTTCATTGTAATAATGTAATATATTACATTGATTTTAATACATTGAATTATCTTTTCAATCCAAGAATGAATCTCACTTGATCATAGTGTATAATCCTTCCAAAACATTGCTGAATTTAGTTTGTTGAATATTCATCAAAAGTATTAGTCTACAGTTTTCTTGTAGTTTTTGCCGAGATTTGGTAACAGAGTAATGCTAGGCTTAGAGAATGACTTTGAAGTGTTTCTCCTGTTAAAATTTTTGGAACAGTCTGGATAGGACTGGTGTTAATTTGTCACTAAATTTTTACAGAAATCAGCAAGGCCGTCTGGACCTGGGCATTTTTTGTTGAAAAATTTTTTATGTGTTGTGAAATATGAACAAAATCTGTACTTAGTTAATAATACCGTATCCCATGTTAATTTCCTGGGGTTTTTTTTTTTTTCAGCAACATGGTATCTCTTTATATTCTCAGAATTGGGTTAGGTTTCAAGCTGCATTCAAATTTTTTATTTAAAGATAACTAACATAATAAACTTCTTAGATTTTTAGCAGTAATACTAAATGCCTAAATACATGGAATTATATCAAAGTTTGAGTGAATATAAATTAGAAATCTAGCAAACTACTCATATAACTCAAACAAGTGGTATCAGAATGTCATAAATATTTTGGCTAGGCAAAAATTCCTCAGTTTTCTGAAACATATATTATACATACTATTTATATACATATATATTTATGCAAAATCTTTTCTACTCTCTTGATAAAGGGTTGAGAAAGAACATAAAAAAAAAAGAGAGAGAGAGAGAGAGAGAGATGGAGAACCTGGAAACAAAAACTAAATGAAATGGGAACACTGAATATGAAATAGAAAAAGTGAAACAAACTAGATAAAAGTAAAGTCATACAGTCCAATTCTTTTTAAACATGGCTGCTCATTAGCAACACATCTGGAACCTTGGAGAAAGAAGCAATACTTGAGCATTTGTATTTTTCAAAAATTTCCAAGATAATCCTGATATGCATCTGGATTTTTAAAAGTGATTACAGGTTTTTCTATTAAATGCTAGTTTTAGTGATAAAGAATTCAATGATTTTCTGTTGACCAATCATAACACAATGGTACAAAGCGAACAGTTACATAATCAAAGTAAGAAATGATTTTATCAATTTTCACAAGATAATTATAATTGCAAGCCATAATGGAAACATGACTAACCTAACAAGAGAAAATAACTACATACAATTTAAGGAGTTAGGTAGAGTGATGTGGTAAGTGCAAGTGCATACACGCACATTTTCATCTGCACAGCCAATCTATGTCTTTTGACTGATACATTGAATCTATTTACATTTAAGATAATGATCAGTATTTATCATCCTATTACCATTTTCTTAATTGTTTTGCGGTTACTTTCTGTAGGTCTTCTCCTCCTCTTGTGTTTCCTTCAGCATTTGTTGTATATAGCTGGTTTGGTAGTGTTGCATTCTCCTAACTTTTGCTTGTCTGGAAAGCTTTTGATTTCTCCATCAAATCTGAACTAGAGCCTTGCTAGATAGAGTATTCTTGTTGTTGGTTCTTTCCTTTCATCACTTTAAATATATCATGCCATTCCCTTTTGGTTTGTAGTGTTTCTGGTGAAAAATCAGTTAATAACAGTATGGAAGGTCCCCTGTATGTTATTTTTTGTTTTTCCCTTGTTGGCTTTAATATTTTATCTTTGTGTTTAATTTTTGTCAGTTTGCTATCTGTCCCAGAGTGCTATTTGGATTTATCCTGCCTAGGACTCTCAGCACTTCCTGGACTTGATTGCCTATTTCCTTTCCCATGATAGGGTAGTTTCCAGCTATTATTCTTAAAATATTTTCTTGGGTCCTCTCTCTCTCTCTCTCTCTCCTCTTTCTGGCACCCCAATAATGCAAATGTTGTCCCAAAGGTCTCTTAAGCTATCTTCATTTTTTTTCATTTTTTCTAAATTCTGTTCTGTGGTAGTCATTTCCATCATTCTTCTTCCAGGTTAACTTATCTGTTCTGCTGCCTCAGTTATTCGGCTATTGATTCCTTCCAGCGTAACGTTCATCTCTGTTTGTTTGTTTTTTAGTTCTTCTAGGTCTTTGGTAAATATTTCTTCCATGTTCTCCATTCTCCATCATCTTCATTATTATTATTCTGAATTCTTTTTCTAGAATGCTGCCTATCTCCACTTCATTTAGTTGTTTTTCTGGAGTTTTACCTTGTCCCCTCATCTGGGACAGAACTCGCTGCTTTTTCATTCTAGTTAACTTTCAGTAATGTGGTTTTCATACTAGCAGTTATGGGAATGTAGTTCTTCTTGCTTTTGTTTAACAGGTGAGGTGAGGTGAAGTCGCTCAGTCGTGTCCGACTCTTTGTGACCCCGCAGACTGTAACCTGCTAGGCTTCTCAGTCCATGGGATTCTCCAGAGGATCTTCCCAACCCAGGGATCGAACCCGGGTCTCCCGCATTGGAGGCAGATGCTTTAACCTCTGAGCCACCAGGGAAGATTGTTTAACAGGAGAGGAGGCTAACAGGTTTGTGCAAGCTTCCTGAGAGGAGGGACTGGATGGGAAAAACTGGGTCTTGCTCTGGTGGGCAGAGCCTTGATCAACAATGCTTTAATCTAATTATCTGCATATGGGTGGGGTTTCTCTCCTTCTCTGTTAGCTGTTTGGCCCTAAGGTGACCCAGCCCTGGGCTCTATGGTAGGGTTAATGGCACACTCCAAGAGGAATTACTTCACAGGGCATTTTCCAAGACTGCTGCGTCCAGTGCCCCCATCCCCACAGCAAGCCACTGCTGAACCACACCTCTACAGGAGACCATCCAACACTAGCAGGTAGGTCTGGTTCAGTCTCCGAAGGGTCACTGCTCCTTTCCCCTGGATCTTGGTGTACACAATATTTTGTCTGTGCCTTCCAAGAGTGAAGCTTCTCTTTACCCAGTGCTGTGGAAGACTTATCTGTAATCAAATCCCACTGGTCTTCAAGCTCAAATTCCCTGGGGATTCCCAGTCCCTTTGCTGGATCCCCAGGCTAGGAAGCTTGACATGGGGCTCTGAACCTTCACAACAATGAGAGAAGTTCTTTGGTATTAGTGTTCTCCAGTTTGTAGCTTGCTCATCTAGCAGGTATGGGATTTGATTTTATCGTTATTGTGCCCCACCTACCATCTTATTGTAGCTTCTTCTTTGTCTTTGGATATAGGGTATCTTTTTTTGGTGGGTTCCAGTGCCCTCCTGTTGATGGCTGTCCAACACCTAGTTGTGACTGAACCGGAAGTCTAGAGTTTTTTTTTTTAAGTACAGATTCATCTCTTTAATAAGTTATATGTCTATTCAGATTTTCTATTTCCTCATGATTCTTGGTAGGTTCTGTGCTTTTATGAATGAGTGCATTTCATCTAAGTTACCCAATTTGTTGATGTAAGTACTTCAATCCTTTTAATGGCAGAGTAATACTCAACTGTATAAATATAACAGACTTCGCGTATCTATTCATCAACTGATTGACATTTGGGTTCTTTACACTTTGGAGCTATTGTGAATTATTCTGCTATGAACATCGGTATACAAGTTTTTGTGGAGACCTATGTTTTTATTTCTACTGGATATATCCTTAGGAGTAGAAGCTGTTCTAGGTCACATATAATTTGAGGAAATGCCAGGCTGCTTCTCAAAGTAGTCCACTGTACCATTTTACAGTCCACCAATAATGTACGAGTCGTCCAATTTCTCCACATCTCCCCTTACACTTGCTATTACTTATCCTTTTAACTTTGGTCAACTGATACTGTGAATAAGGTGGTATTTCATTGTATTTTGGTAAGTATTTGCCTAATGACTATGATGTTGAACATCTCTTCATATGCTTATAGGCCATTGCATATCTTCTTCAGAGAAATGTCCACCGAAATCCTTTGCATTTAGTTCTAAGAGTTCTTTATATAGTCTAGATACAAGCCTCTTATCAGATACATGATTTATAAATTTCTCCCATTGTGAGTTCTCTTTTCACTTTTCCAATGGGTCTACCAAAGGAAAAAAGTTTTAAATTTTCATCAAGCCCAATAAATTATTTTTTTCCTTTGGTTTCTCCTTTTAGTGTCGTAACTAAGGTAGCTCTGGCCAATCCAAGGCCATGAAGTTTACTCCTAGATTTTCTTCTAACAGTTCTATATGGTTTTAGGTCTTATATTTAGGCTCCTGATCCATTTTCAGTTAATTACTGTATATAATGTGAGAAAGGGGTCCAATTTCATTCTTTAACATGTGGATAGATACTCACTTGACCCAGCACTAATTGCTAAAAAAACTTATTCTTTTCCATAGACTTGTCCTGGTATCTTCATAAAAAAATCAACTGACCATAACTATGAGGGTCTGTTTCTAGATTCTCAATTGTATTTCACTGATCTCTATATTTATCTTAAGGCCAGTACCACACAGTCCTGATCATTCTAGTTTTGTAGTAACATTTGAGATCTCTTTGTATGAGCCCTCCAATTTGGTTTTTCTAATTTTTTTGTTTTGTTTTACTAGTTCACCTTTTGAATTTTCATATGAATCTTATGATCAACATGTCAGTTTCTGTAAGGAAGCCAGCTGGGATTCTGAAAGACACTGAATAGAATATGTACATCAAATTGGGGAATATTATGAATCTGATCCAATGTCTTGCCATTTATTTAGGTCTTAATATTTTTTCAGTGATATTTTGCAGTTTTCAGGGTACAAAGACTTACAATTTTTTGGTCAATTTACTCCTAGATATTTTATTCTTTTAATGGTAATGTAAATTTTCTTAATTTCACTTTAGACAGATCACTACTGGTGTACAGAACAACAGATTTCTGTATATTGGTCTTCTGCAACCTTCCTGACTGCATTTATCAGATCTAACAGTTTTTTGTGGATTACACAGAATATTCTGTACTGTGTATACATGCAAACACACACACACAAACTGATTAGAATTGGTTTTACTTCCTCTTTTCCAACTGGTTACTTTTTATTCCATTTTTTTATCTAATTGCCCTGGTAATGTTGAACAGAAGTGGCAAGAGCAGACATCCTTATTTTTCACAGATGCCCTTTAATAAGTGGAGGCAGTTCCCTTTTTTCCTATTCTGTTCTATTGCTGCCCTACTTTTCAGAGTGTAAATGTACACAAAACTGTCTGCAAAACAACAGGATTATGTGTCAAGAAATTTCAAAAGTTCAAATCCTTTGACCTAGTAATCCCATTTCTATAATGAGGTTAAGGGAATTATAAGATGCAAATAAGTTTTATACAAAAAGACATATGGACTCACTGACTGCCAGAATTATACATGCTTATTATACAGAATCTTTTATCACTCACTACTTCATTTCTCATCAAACCTATAATTCAGAACTTGTTAGGACTTTTTCTAGCAGATAAATTCCTATGTTTGGTTAAAGGTATATGAAAAGCTACAATAACTACTAGAATTTTCCAATAAACTCTTCAGTATAGGAAACAGTAGTTGAAATGCCTGAAAGAAATAAAATGTGCAACAATGGAGGAATGAAATATGGTCTATCCAAGTGACACTATGACAATAAAAAAGCAAGTTATTAATGACAGAAGCAGAACTTCAGTTTGGGAATAATCATATGTATAGAGAAAAGAGATATTAGGAAAACTACAGAAAATTTCAATAGTGATAATATCTGGGTCATTTTATTCTTTATGTGTTATCTCCCAAATTAAAACCAGTAAGCATAACTCTTTCAATCAAGTAAAGAAACTCTAATATTTTTCTTTCTCCTCCTCTGCCTCACTTTAAAAAGTTGCTATTGTTGTTCAGTCCTTAAGTTGTGTCCAACTTTGCAACAACATGGATTGCATGCAGCACATCATGCTTCCCTGTCCTTCACTACTCCTGGAGTTTGCTCAAACTATGCCCATTAAGTCGGTGATGTCATCCAACCATCTCATCCTCTGTCGTCCCCTTTTCCTCGTGCCTTCAATCTCTCCCAGCATCAGGGTCTTCTCCAATGAGTCAACCCTTTGCATGAGGTGGCCAAAGTATTGGAGATGCGGAATCAGGCCTTCCAATGAGAATTCAAGGCTGATTTCCTTTAGGACTGACTGGTTGGATCTCCTTGCAGTCCAAGGGACTCTCAAGAGTCTTCTCCAACACAACAGTTCAAAAGCATCAATTCTTCAGCATCCAGCCTTCTTTATGGTCCAACTCACATCCGTACACAACCACTGGAAAAACCATAGCTTTGACTACACAGACCTTTGTCAGCAAACTGTCATCTCTGCTTTTTAATATGCTATTTAGGTTTGTCATAGCTTTTCTTCTAAGTAGCAAGAATGTTTTAATTTCGTGGCTGCAGTTACCATCTGTAGTGATTTTGGAGCCCAAAAAACTAGTCTGTCACAGTTTCCATTTTCCCCCATCTATTTGCCATTAAGTGGTGGGGCTAGATGCCATGATCTTAGTTTTTTGAATGCTGAGTTTTAAGCCAGCTTGCTCACTCTCCTCTTTCACCTTCATCAAGAGGCTCTTTAGTTCCTCTTCAATTTCTGTCATTAGAGTGGCATCATCTGCATATCTGAGATTGTTATTTCTTCTGACAATCTTGATTCCAGCTTGAGTTATCCAGCTTAGCATTTCTCATGATATACTCTGCCTCACTCAAAAAAAGTTACTAATTCTAAATGGTAGTAGTGCCACACAAAAAGAGGGTATAAGATCTTAAAACTATGCATTCCTGGTCTAGACACCTTAATTGGAAATTTCACATAAAATATCAGATACAAAGTAAATTAAACATCTGAGACAAATTTTATCTTTTATTAAATGACAAAATTAATACCATACTACAGGCAGTCCTCCAATGTAGGAGACACAAGAGATACAAGTTCAATCTGTGGGTTGCAAAGATTGCCTGGGGTAGAAAATAGCAACCCGGAAAATTTCCAGCTTGCCTGGAAAATCCCATGGACAGAGTGGCCTGGTGTGCTAAAGTCTATAGGGTCACAAAGAGTCAGACTCTACTGAGCAAATAGACAGCAGTATATAAAAAATTTAAACTTACAAATGACTTTCAACCCTGCATCAATAACCTGCTGGAGACTGCACCACTACAGGAAAATTGTATTTTTAATACAACAACCAGTTCATTACTTTTTTAAGTTGGGAAAAAAGAAGACATAGTATAGAGTTGGTAGGCGCAGACTCCTTAACAAAGTTTCTCCTGCTTATAAGATTCCACAGCCTGTATTTAAATTTTTTCACTTCTCTTGAAAACTCACCGCCTACAACTGAAATTTTAGCAATTACAAATTAGCAGAGGAAAATATCTGGGCAGAAATAAGCTTGTCATTCATGTATTAGTTTGTTCTAGTTCTAGCAAGCACTGATCCGTGTGGTTCCCAGAAGCTCAGTTGATTCACAGACCAGATGTTTTTCTTTCCCTTGTATATCTCAAGCACTGTTCACTAGAACTTGCTGATTTGATGGAAATATTCTGTGGTCAGGAAGATCCGCTGGAGAAGGGATAGGCTATCCACTCCAGTATTCTTGGGCTTCCCTTGCGGCTCAGCTGGTAAATAATCCGCCTGCAATGTGGGAGACCTCTGTTCGATCCCTGGGTTGGGAAAATCCCCTGGAGAAGGGAAAAGCTACCCACTCCAATATTATGGCCTGGAGAATTCCATGGACTGTAAGTCCATGGGGTCACAAAAAGTCGGACACAACTGAGCGACTTTCACTTTCTTTCAATCTACAGCTTCACCATCCAAATTACAGCCAGTAGTCACGTACAACTATAGAGCACTTCAAATGTCACTAATGTAACCAAGGAACTCAACTTTTAATTTTATTTAACTTTAATTAGTTTAAATTCAAATAACCACATTGCCTAATGGATCCTGTATTGGTCAGCCCAAGTCTTGAACTGGCACAGTGTGTGGAATGAAAAAATGACCAATCAATCAATAATCAATAATTCTCTCATCACAAAACATATGAAATATCATCGTGCTCAGTCATTTCAGTCGTATCCGACTCTTTGTGACCCTATGGACTGTAACCCACCAGGCTCCTCTGTCCATAGAGATTATGATCCACACAGTCAAAGGTTTTAGTGTTGTCAATGAAGTAGTAACAGATGTTTCTCTGGAATTCTCTTGCTTTTCCTACGATCCAGAGGATATTAGCAATTTGATCTCTGGTTCCTCTGCCTTTTCTAAATCCAGCTTGAAATATGTAAGTTCTCCGTTCCCGTACTATTAAAGCCTAGCTTGAAGGATTTTGAGCATTATCTTACTGACACGTGAAATAAGTGCAACTGCACAGTCAGTAGTTTGAATGTTCTTTGGCATTACCCTTCTTTGGTACTGGAATGACAAGGATCTTTCCAGTCCTGTGGCCATTGCTGAATTTTCCAAATTTGCTGGCATATTGAGTGCAGCACTTTGACAGTATCATCTTTTAGGATTTGAAACAGTTCAGCTGAAATTTCATCACCTCCACTAGCTTTGTTCATAGTAATGCTTCCTAAGGCCCACTTGACTTCATACTTCAGGTGACATTTTGTCATGAGCATTGCTAAACTGTTTTCTTGATCCTTATGAAAATTCCAAATTAAAAAATTACTCAATTCTCTCATTAAACAAATACTAGTATTAAATGTAATATAGCTAACAGTTTACACAAAGTAATTTTAATATGGGTTTGGTTATCCAGGATATTATGTTAATTTTAAATACAAAAATCCTATTTTGCTATATTGATACCATTATTTCAGTCTTTGTTTTTAACCTGAATACTAAATATTTACATTTTGATATGGAGAACAAAACTTGGGCTTCCCTTTGGTGGCTCAGACGGTAAAGAATCCGCCTGCAATGTGGGAGACCTGGGTTCAATCCCTGGGTTGGGAAGATCCCCAGGAGGAAGGCATGGCAACCCAATCCAGTATTCTGGCCTGGAAAATCTCCATGGACAGAGAGCCTGTCGGGCTACAGTACATGGGGTCACAGAGAGTCAGACACAACTGAATGACCAAGAATAGCACATGGAGATCAATAACTAAAGTTTTTACTTTATTCTTCATATAACTGTAAAACAAAAAGTCTCTACTCAGAGAATTATAAACTGCATTAAAAAATTTAATTGAACATTATTAAATTCATTCAGAAAGTATTCTCTAAATTCATAATCCTCAAAGAAGAAAATAACAAAGCAAAGCTTCTGCTGAAAAATAATGCATAGCTTAGTTGATTTTGTATGCACACAAGAGTACTAAAATTGAAACAAGTAATTGCATCCCACCACAGAAACTAAAGATCTAGAGGTACAGGAAATGTTTTCTTATACCTCACATTAAAAATAAAAGGACTATAAAAGACAAAAAGTTCAAAGATTCCCTCAAAGATAATTAAAAAGAAATGGAATTGCTTAAAGATGAAAAAAAAATTAGGAAAAAGATTCAGAATTAGTCTCTCCTGCATTCCCTCAGTTAATTCAGAAAAAGCTCCTTCCACCTCTATGTGATCCTGCACAAAACTATACCCACAGTGAAACCACTTAATGTTGTTTTCTTAAGAAGGACACTGTGGTGGAAAGTGGGAAGACTGGCCACATAGTTCAGTCGCTCAGCTGTGTCCAACATTTTGCAACCCAATGGATTGTAGCAAGCCAGGCTTCCCTGTCCATCACCAACTCCTGGAACCTTCTCAAACTCATGTTCATTGAGTCGGTGATGCCATCCAACCACGTCATCCTCTGTCATCCCCTTCTCCTCCCGCCTTCAATCTTTCCCAGCATGAGGGTCTTTTCTAATGAGTCAGCTCTTTGCATCAGGTGGCCAAACCACTGGAGCTTCAGTTTCAACATCAGTCCTTCCAAAGAATACCAGGACTGATTTCCTTTAGGATGGACAGGTTTGATCTCCCTGCAGTCCAAAGGACTCTCAAGAGTCTTCAATATCACAGTTTAAAAGCATCAATTCTTCAGCACTCAGCATTCTTATGGTCCAACTCTCAACATCCATACATGACCACTGGAAAAACCATAGCTTTGACTAGATGGACCTTTGTCTGCAAAGTAATGTCTCTGCTTTTAAATATGCCATCTAGGTTGGTCATAGCTTTTCTTCCAAGGAACCAGCATCTTTTAATTTCATGGCTGCAGTCACCATCTGCAGTGATTTGGGAGCCCAAGAAAATAGTCTGTCACTGTTTCCATTGTTTCCCCAAGCATCTGCCATGAAGTGATGGGACTGGATGTCAGGATCTTCATTTTTTTTAATGTTGAGCTTTAAGCCAGCTTTTTCACGCTCCCCTTTCATTTTCATCAAGAGGCTTTTTAGCTTCTCTTTGGTTTCTATCATAAGGCCAGGTAAGGCCTCACTAAATAACACTCAGGTAGAGACCTAGAGAAATGAGAAACTAGCCTTCAAACCATGTGTGTGTGTGTGTGTGTGTGTGTGTGTGTGTGAGCAAATGTGTGTGTGTTGGGGTTGGAGAGGTATATGCCAGTGTAAAGAAAGGCTGCAGGGCAAAGAAGTGCACTAGCCTATCTGACCAAACAAGCAATGTGACTTGAGTTTGGTGAGCAATCAGAAAAACTGATTTGGGCTGGGTCTGGGAAAATAAACAAGGATGTGATCCACAGATCAGAAAAATAGGAAGTCCAGGATATGTTACAAGAAAAGTACTATATAAATTTGGCTATAGTACAAGATTAATAAAAACCAAAATTTGTCACCACCCTCATTCATAAAATCTTAATTCTCACTATACAGTAAGAGAAATATTTCCCTGAAATAACAGGCTCAGAAGGGCTAAAGACCTTATTAAAAAGCTAAGTCTCAGAAAGAAAAACACCAATACAGTATACTTACACATATATATGGAATTTAGAAAGATGGTAATGATAAACCTATACGCAAGACAGCAAAAGAGACACAGATGTATAGAACAGCCTTTTGGACTCTGTGGGAGAGGGAGACAGAGGGATGATTTGGCAGAGTGGCAGTGTAACATGTATGTATCATAAGTGAAACGAATCGCCGGTCTAGGTTTGATGCAGGATGCAGGATGCTTGGGACTGAGGCACAGGGATAATCCAGAGAGATGGTGTGGGGCGGGAGGTGGGGCGGTCGGGACTGGGAGTTCATGTACACTCGTGGCTGATTCATGTCAATGTATAGCAAAACAAATACAGTATTGTAAAGCAAAACAAACTAAAAAATAAAAATTAATTTAAAAAAAAAAAAAAGCTAAGTCTCTCAAACATTCCAACCGAAGTCAAACAGGTCTCCTTTCTACTACACTGTAAGAAATAATGATATCTAACATGAAAAAGGCAAACTGGGTTGAAAGTCAGGCTAAGAAATTAGCTTTATTATGGGGAAAAAACTAATGAAAGTGATGTCAACTAAAAAGATGATTCTGATGATCTCCATAAGAAATACAGAATACTTTCAAACACAGGTTCCTTCATAAGAAATGGTTACTATATATAACATCAACCATTTTTATACTTTGGTCCCTAGAAGAGTAAGATGGTGGATATGTAGAGCTGTGGATGGGAGGAGGCTAAGAATCATGCTCAATCAGAACATACCTACTTTAACCTATTTTATACCAGATTTAGTTTGAAAACGAATTCTGCTTTTTGAAAACCAATCAGGGCGTCAATCTTGGTTCCAAAATCTTACTCTGAAGATCTAAAACCTATTGGAGGTAGAGCATTTCTTTTACCCATCATATATCCTGTAATAACTACTTTCTAACTACTTCAAAAAGCACGCTAATGTCTTTTCAGCTCTTTTTGCTAAAAGTCAAATACTACTATAGTCTATCAAAAAGCAATTTCAGGTTAAAATTTTTGCCTCCACACTTTTACAAATAATATATATGCCTGCCATAGACTTTACTTGTAAGTTGAGGCATTTTAACATTAAAAATGTAAGGTAAATATATTCTAACACTACTACTATAAACTGCTTCTCAATCACTAAAAACTAAAGACTAAAAATTATATAGCATAGATATAGATATGTTAGATGCATATTAAAAAGCAGAGATATTACTTTGCCAACAAAGGTCCATCTAGTCAAGGCTATGGTTTTTCCACTGGTTGTGTATGGATGTAAGAGTTGGACTGTAAAGAAAGCTGAGCACCAAAGAATTGGTGCTTTTAAACTGTGGTGTTGGAGAAGACTCTTGAGAGTCCCCCGGACTGCAAAGAGATCCAACCAGTCCATCAGTCCTGGGTGTTTATTGGAAGGACTGATGCTGAGGCTGAAATTCCAATACTTTGGCCATCTCATGCGAAGAGTTGACTCACTGGAAAAGACCCTGATGCCGGGAGGGATTGGGGGCAAGAGGAGAAGGGGACAATAGAGGATGAGATAGCTGGATGGCATCACTGACTCGATGCACATGAGTGTGGGTGGACTCCGGGAGTTGGTGATAGACAGGGAGGCCTGGCGTGCTGCAATTCATGGAGTCGCAGAGAGTCGGACACGACTGAGTGACTAAACTAACCAAAAATTATATATTGAGCCCCCCAAAACAAATATTACTAGTGAATGCTTTACGTGTAATACTGGTAAGTATGCTTTGATGTTTACTTAGGTGACTTGAAAACCAGTAAGGTAATACAGGTAAAATAATTCAACACAGCTATTTTTAAAATAAAGTTTGACAACCAAACTGAAAAATGGCAGAAGACCTAAGCAGACATTTCTCCAAAGATGACATATAGGTGGCCAACAGTCACATGAAAAGATGCTCAACATCACTAATTACTAGAGAAGAGCAAATCAAAACCACCGTGAGGTACCTACCTCATACCAGTTCAAAATGACCAACATTAAAAAGTCCATAAATAACTTGCTAGAGAAGGTGTAGAGAAAAGGGAACCCTCCTGCACTGTTGGTGGGAATATAAGTTGGTGCAGCCACTATAGAAAATTGTATGTAGGTTCCTCAGAAAAGTAAAATAGAGTTACCCTATGATCCAGCAATCTGTTTCCTAGGTATATATCCAGACAAAACTATAATTCAGAACAATATGTGCACCCCATGTTTACAGCAGCACTATTTACAACAGCTATGACATGGAAACACCACAAATGTCCACTGACAGATGAATAGAAAAGAAGATGTGGTATACACACATACCACTCAGACATAGAAAAAAATGAAATAATGCCGCTTACAGCAACAGGGATGGACCTAGAGATGATCATTCTAAGTGAAGTCATACAAAGACAAATATCATATGGTACCATTTACATGTGGAATCTAAAATGTGACACAGGGAACTTACATACAAAACAAAACAGACTCATAGACACAGAAAATAGACTTGTGGTTGCCAAGGAGGAGGGGAGATGGGGGACAGAAAGATTGGGAATTTGGGATTATCAGATGCAAACTATTATAAATACAATGGATAAACAACAAGGTCCTACTATATATCACAAGGAACTATAGTCAATATTCTGTTTATCATCACATGAAATTCATATCAGAATATAGAAAATAACATATAAATGTAAAACTGAATCACTTTGCTATACAGCACAAATTATTACAACACTGTAAATCAACTACAATTCAATAAAATACATTTTTAGAAAAAAATTTAACAAGTTTGATTTAAGGCAATAGCTTTACTGTACCTAATACTTAAATAATCAATACCAAAATATATGTTAGCAACATCATGAATATACAGAGCTGATTATATGCACACATACCTTTATCCTTCTTAAAGTCCAAAGCATCTTCTTTATCAGTGACTATTTCCTTCATATTGATAATACTCTGGTGGGTAAGCTGCCGGAGAATTTTAATTTCTCGAATTGCTGTAATAGGAAACCCTTCCTTTTCATTATCCAGACGCACTTTTTTTAAGGCTACCATTTCTCCTATTAGAAAAGTAAATAAAATCAGGTTACCAACAAACAAAAGCAAGTAACATTTTAAACTTTTATTTTTTCTTCTTGGCTACACCAGGCAGTTCATGGGAATCTTAGTTCCCCAACCAAGGATCACAGCTATGCCCTTGCAGAGAAGCTTGGAGTCTTAACCACTGGACCACAGGGAATCCCCACAATTTTTAATTCATAATTTCAGTTCCTACCTCTTGAAATTACAACCCACAAAATATATTTTGGTTTCCAATATACCAAATTATAAATTTATGGTTCAAAAAGTCTCTGGTTAAATAAATTATGGGGTATTTTTCAAACTACGGAATACTATATAACCGTTAAAAAGGATACAGTAGGTACAAATGTATTATTTTATGATAAGATGCATAAATGAAAAAAAACAAGATAATGAGGGTTGATACATTACACCGACAATTTTTTTAATGAAGAGGAAACACTAAATATACACCTATTTTGCTTATACATGTATAAAATCTCTCTAAACAAATGCAAAAACTCTGGAAATTAAACAGAAGATGTGCTCATATATATTAACTTGTCCAAAGATGCACAGTTATCTAGTAGTGAAACTGGAATTCAAAATCTGGTTTAGCTGTCTCCAAACTATGTGCTCTTCCCTCAACACTAAATGATTTCATAATTTAAATACAACTGAGTTTTCTAACAGATAATCTAAGTACTGAAGTGTTAGTCACTCAGTCGTGTCCAACTCTTTAAAACCACACTGACTGTAGCCCACCAGGCTCCTCTGTCCGTGGATTCTCCAGACAAGAATATCAGAGTGGGCAGCCATTTCTTTTGCCAGAAGATCTTCCCAATAGGGACTGAATCCCAGGTCTCCCGTTTGTAAGTAGATTCTTTACTATCGGAGCTACCAAAGAAGGGGGTGTGTGTACTGAAACACACACACAGAAATACTATTTTAAGAGAAAATTCACTACAATAAGTTGTTCATTCCACTTCTTTTGTAAGAAAAAAGAATAATTCAGTACTTATAATTTCCATAAGGAAGGACATTTTTACTTTTAATCTTTAAAACTTAGTTCTTTTTAATAGAACTCTAAAATAAAGTATGAGTCCTTGCTTTATAATTCAACTTCTTTTGATAATGCAGAATCATCTTTATAAACATTACTTTATTGCTGCATGCTATAACTGACTTCAAAGTTCTATGCATAAGGTAGTCTCCCTTATACTAAGTGGCCTCAAACATCTATACTATTTTATGTATTGGTTTATATCAACAAGGAACTATAAATAAAAATTAAATACTGGCTCTAAGCAGTATTCATTAGTAAAATACATGACCTCTAACATAATTACTTTTTCCTCTGCTCCAAGGCTTTTTAAAACTTTCTCTAAGGTGACTCATAATTTGAAATAGTACACTGCTTAATCTGGCCTCCAAATAAAGGATAATTTCTACAGAAGAAAAATTTGGGGGGTTCACAAAATATAAGTGTCACATAAGTCTTAATAGAACAAAATTAAGGTCAAGGTACTTTTCACCTGATTACTAACAACATAAAATTTTACTGACCGAAAAAATCTAAATCTCCCCATATTATACAACATAAATACTAAAAAAAAAAATTTTTAACATATATATGTATATACCTTGTTACCTGAACTCATATCTTAATGTTAGTCTATATATAAAATGAAACCAAAAACAAGATGAAACAAGAGCATGATAAATTCAAGTTTAACTTTTTTCTGAAACTTCAAGTTATACATTAGAAGAGAAACATGAATTAAGTACATTCCATAGACCCAAAGATCCAAAATACTTGGCATTCTTACCAGTGTCTTTATCCCTGGCCTTGTAAACTTGTCCATAGGTACCTTCTCCAATAATTCCGATGATATCAAATTTATCCACGCAGCGTTTTCCCCAGTCAATATCTTTCTCTTTGATTTCACCATAGCGAGGCCCACATATTCTATCAAATATAGTTCTGAAGTTTTTATATACAATCAAGCAAAACTGAATAAACTATTTAATACTCAGTATCCACCCTCCACCCAATCTTAAATCTTCTATTTCCCCTCACTCTTGTATATTTGTGATCATCTAAGACAAGTAACACTGTGAGTTGGTATTATAAATCATCATGAAAGTCAAGTTATTATTTCTGTATACTGACTTTCCTTCTGTAGACTAACAGAATAGGATAAGTAAAGTGTTTTGAAGGACTTTCAGAAATACAATGTAATTTTTCAGTGAGTGGACCAAAGCAACACCAGTCTAAAGAGTCAAGCTCTCTAGCCAGCCACCAGAGTATTTTCTTTTTCATTACTGACATCAAATCTATACGTATTTGCTTTCAAAAGTCAAAAGTTTAAAAATATGAAAATTACCAAAGATCTAACTATAAAGTATAGTAACATATAAAGCATATTGAGACTTATGGCTCAATAAAACTATCTTAAAAACAGAAGCACCAGAAAGACTTTCAGTCAAGAGAATACAGAAATATTAATATAATCATCCCTTAGGAATTCACACTTTTTAAAAAGTGTGCATTATATATACAACAAATAGTTGACACTCGTCAAGAAGATATGTAACTCTGTAGTATTTTAATATTCTGGCAGGTAATAGAATTTAAGTAATTAAGCAATAATACTCAAGGAAAGACTATTTTTAAATTTTTCTAGCTTTCTACTCTACACAAGAAAATCACTTCATATTCTTATACTAGACACTACCTGAAACAACAATGCTAAAATCAGATCTAACTCAAAGGCTTACTCACACTTTTCTTTGGTTAAGTTAAAAAAAAAAAAAGGGAATCGTTCTCTTCTTCTTAACGGACGAACAGGTTTCAAGGGAAAGAGTATCTCTAGGCACTTACTTGAAGCTAATTTAGGATACAGATTTCAAACCTTCTTCCACTCCACCTCTTGCAAAATGAAGAATGCATTAGTTATGGGAGCAAATGGAGCTAAAAGGAAAGGAAAACACAGAAGCTCGCCCATTTCTAATTTTGTTTGGGCTCACTGAATGCTGACTTCCACCTTGCCCAATTTCAATATTTCTGTCGTTTAAGTATGTTAATTATAGAAGTTTTCTTCAACATATATAATATCCCAAGAAATCAATACATTACAAACTGAGAAAAAATTGTGGTTTTATTAGTCACTTTGAGTAAGTACTCAGGCAATTATGAAAAAAATTTCCAAAGCTCCAATAAAATTTATTCATATATTAAGCTGAAAAAATAAATACACTTTTTTAAAATCTTAATTTTATATTTTATGATTTTTTTCCTGATGATACAGAATCATCTCTGGCCAATTTAAGAGCAGGTAGAAAGCAAGCACATACTTAGGCCTCCTTTTATTATGTAACTGTGTTGCTGTTTTCTTTTCCTCTGGACTCTTTGAGAGATCATCTCCTCCTGGTAGCTCAGGGGGCAGTGGTAAATCAGCAAGTAGACATCGCAGTTTCTTTTCTACTTCTTTTTTAACTGCTTTTACTGAAATATTTCCTCGTAAGCTAAAAAAGAATTACGAATAAACACAAAATTTATTTCACTGAGAAATAAAAATACATTTATACAATATGCAATGGCAAAAGACTAGTTTACTTTCTAGTTATATTCAACTGCAAAATACAAAATTTGGGAGTCAAAATGATACAGAATTAGATAATAAAAAAACAATGGAAAACTAAGAAAAATATGGAATTCAGTTACTAATAATGTATGAGTATTGGTATCATACTAATACTGTTAGATGTTAATAATGAAACCGAGTTCAAGGTATATGGTAACCCTCTAATATCACCGTAAATTTTTGTAAATACTAAAACTGCTCTTAAAAAATGTTTATTTTTAAATGATACAGAATTACTATATAAACTATAAATTAAAACTTAAAAGTCAAGTAGTCATGCTTTACAGGAAAATTCATTAGTTTTAAAGCATTTGGTTTGATTCTGGTAGAGAGACAAAAAGCCATTTTGTTGTAAGAAATAAACCACATGCTATTATTTATCTTGCCTATTTAAATAACCAGAGGGAGCTCATTTAGGGCTTCCCAGGTAGGTCAGTAGAAAAGAATCCACCTGCCAATGCAGAAGATGCAAGAGACCTAGGTTCGATCCATGGGTCAGGAAGATCCCCTGGAACAGTAAATGGCAACCCACTCCAGTATTCCTGCCTGGAAAATTCCATACACAAAGGAACCTGGAGGGCTACAGTCCATAGGGTGGCAAGGGTCAGACAGCCTGAGCACGTACACAAAGAACTGATTTAGCTTCATCCCTTTTCCGAATAAATTTTTCTTGGACAATGATCTTTTTTTTTTTTTTCAGTTTTTTTAAGATTCTAGTTTATCAGAATTACAGTTGAAAATTAAGCTCAGTTTTATACTTTTTATAAATATATTAAGGGCTCTGATTTTTTTAACTATATGTTAACCTGGTAATTATTTTAAACCTCCCAACCATTACAAATATAACATGTTGAAAGAGAATCTTAAAATGGTAATAAAATTTGGACTTCACGTACTTTCATTTTTTATATATAATTTTATTTCTTTGTTTCTGGCTGTGCTGGGTCTTTGCTGCTGCATGCAGTTTTCTCTACTTGCGGCAAGCAGTCCACAGGCTCCTCACTACAGTGGCTTCTCCTATTGCAAAACACAGACTCTACGTTGCTTAGGCTCAGTAGCTGCAGCCACCAGGCTCTAGAGCAAGGCTCCATAGTTGCGGCGCAGGCTTAGCTGCTCTGTAGCATGCAGGATTTTCCCTATCAGCGACTGCACAATGTCTCCTGTACTGGCAGGTGGATTCTTTACCACTGAGCCAGTAGAGAAGCCTTACTTCATATACTTTCATAACAGTTACCCTACTCCAGTACTCTTGCCTGGAAAATCCCATGGACGGAGGAGCCTGGTAGGCTGCAGTCCATGGGGTCGCTGAGAGTCAGACACGACTGAGTGACTTCACTTTCTCTTTTCACCTTCATGCACTGGAGAAGGAAATGGCAACCCACTCTAGTGTTCTTGTCTGGAGAATCCCAGGGATGGGGAAGCCTGGTGGGCTGCCATCTATGTGGTCGCACAGAGTTGAACATGACTGAAGCAACTTAGCATGAGTCCCAGAATTTAAAAATTTTAGTGAAACTACACTGCTGTAGTCAGAAATTACTACTGATGTTAACAATATGTCATTTACTTAATTATCACTTCTACTTACATTGAAAATTTATATTATTACACAATAAATATATGGATCTTTTAATACCTCTGATAAAAACTATCAATAAAATTATGACTTTTCTTGACAACTCTAGGTTACTTACTAGAAAATAACCTCTAATAGGGAAAACAAGCTCAAAAGGGACATGGATTGCAGTTTTATTTCTATAGTAATGGTGTCATGCAACTTACTTTTCAATTTTAATGTCCCACCATTTAACAAATATTTACTGTATATGTCCATGTGCTAGATGTTACATAAAACACTATAGTTTAACAAGAGAGAAAAATTCACAAAAACATTAAGATTCAGTTCTTCTCAGAAAAAAGCTTTCAGTCTTTTGGAAGATGTCAGTAAGCAGCAGAATACAGTACTAAACACACTGATTTACAGAGTAATATGGTACTAAAGGGTAGCCAACTCAAGACTGAAAGACAGTAAAAGCTTTTTTCTAGAAAAGGTACCACTTGAACTGTCTGAAAATAAATCTATTTAAAATAATTTATTTAGAGAACTGTAGTCTCTAACTTGTAATTAGACTTTAGTCAAAAATTTGCTTGTACAAAAACAATTCAACATGGGGTCACGGAGGAGAAGTCTTACTCTGCTTACAATTTAGCATGTAAAAGACTGCCTATATTCAAATACATCATTATATGAACTATTAAATTCAGCAAGGCTCCGAGACTTAAAAGAAATGAAATATTACTTTCCAAGAATAACACTATATAATTTAAAATATATTTGCACTGAATACTTGCAATAACCAAATAGGATATGTAATGATTTTGTTTGTTTCCATATACTACAGTAACAAAAAAACAATAAAATGCCTTAACAAGAAATGTGTAAGATCAACAGAAGAAAATTAAAACATGATTGATAAACATAAAACTAGACAAGAAGAAAAGAAATGATGTTTTCATATGGGAAGTTCCAATTCTGTACAGCTATCAGTCTCCAAATTAATCACTGCATTTAATCAAGTCCCAAACAAAAAGCAAGCAAGAGTAATCAAATGATTTAAAATTTATCTAACAAAAAAGGAAAAAACGCCAACAGTGGACCAAATTCATTCACAGCAGCATTGAAGTTGAGGCTGAAGGGTTGGGTTGTTCACTAAGCAGTCATTTACTCCATCCCTTCACTTTTACATTACCTGCCTGCGTCTAATTTTTATATATGGCACCAGAAGTCAGTGAGATACAGTATTCAATAAATGATGTTAGCAACAACGGATCTATTAGTCCACAAGGTGGTGGACGAGAGTGGACAATCAGACCATGTCTTTCTCCCACATATAATAAACAAAAACAAATTTCTGTAAGATGTGAATCAACCTTTAAAAACTTTTTAAACCTGTAAGTTTTAATGGAAAAATGACAGATCCAAATACATTCAAAATGGAAAACATTCACACAGCCAAAACAAGTTAAGTCTCAAAGACAAGCAACACACTCTGACAGGCACAGATCAAGATCCTAACATAAAGGGTACATATAAATCAATTTAAAAAAATAACAATCTTAAGGAAAAGTCAGCATAAGACCTGAACAAACAATTCACTGGAAAAAATAAATAGCCAACAAATGTTCAGAAAGATGCTATATCTCAATAATCAGAAAAAGGCAAAATTATTCACATATTTTAAAGATTTTCAATATTTAAAAATTGGCAATAGTGACACTGAAGCAATTTTATATATTTGGCTACATAAATTGACACACAATCCTACTAAGACATAATTTTAAATGTGGAGCTTTGACCACTTTATCCTACAGAAATTGCTCATGTGTACATAAAATATTAATGTATAAGGAGTATTTAACAGCAAAAAATTTTAAATCTAAATATCCATTAATCAACAGGAGAATAATTAATAAGTGGATGCATCCATTTCCATGTGAAGGAATACTGAATCTATGTCTACCAACATGGAAAGATCTCCAATACATTAAATTTCAAAAGAAGACAGGAAGAATATTATAAATGGTATGATCCTCATTTTTTAAAAAAAGATGACTAGATATAAATGTATAGTTAACAGTCTATCTTATGATTTTCAGAGAGAAATAGATTCCAGGGCTGGGGAGAAGCAAAGTTCAAAGTGAGTCTAAAAGATTATTTGGATGAGAAGCAAGAATTTACTCCAAAATAAAAAGGGTCATATCAAAAGGACAAAGGAGTTGGCTTAAATGAGCTCCCACTGGCCAAATTCCAGACAATCAAATTTGGAACATCAAAAAGAAGAGTGGCTGTAACTGGTGTTAAATCAATCTTTGGCCACATATGTCAGTAGTAGTATTCAAGAATCTTAAAAAAGTTCTATATCCTTGAAACATACAAAAACATTCAAAGCAAAAAAGAGCAGACACACAATAAAAAAAGAAGACAGCAAAGAAGGTGAGTCAAAAAAATTTTTAATGACCAAGTATGGAATGTGCCATCATCTTATTAAAACAGATGCACAAAGAACACCCTTCTTCATAAGCAGTCACCACCTGGGCACATATCCTGAATTCTTACCAGTACCATTTACCCCTAGAGCACATATAGAGAGTCAAGTAGACAGTAACTAGTCTCACTAGTTCAGAACCACTAGATTCTTGGCAACAGGCAACAGGCTTATTCTCTTACTGATGACATGACTCAGTTCTGGACTCATGCCTCTCTGTGCTGGACAACCTATTCCAGGACTCATCAGAACTATAAATCATTACTGTTATGTCCCTTCAGTGTTCCTAACAAAAACAGTCAAACCTGCAAATACCACAATTAGAATAGTATAACTAGATAGCACCTGATGAAACTGGATGGGGTCCCTTCAGCAACATTTCTGATTGTACTAAAAATACAAAAGAGAAAAGATGCTTCAGAGGGCATGAAATTATAATTTATTTTTGATTAAATTACAAAATTTTCATAAAGCTAGCCAAAGTGAGTGCTTGAAAGACCTGCCCACATGGCATTTTTATCAACTTGTTTTCAAATTCCCTAAAGATGCCAGCTAGAAAAATTGCGAATATAGTTGTTTTTTAACAAAAAAGGGAGTAGGCGTTATAATTTCTTCATAAAAATAAAAATGAAAAAGGTCAAGTCAATAGGCAAATCAACACAGCATAAAGTTTCCATCCGAGCACAATTTGAGAAACATTCTTAGAGCTGCATTTACATTTAGTCATTCTTACCTTCATCCTCTTTAAAATGTTTCAAAATAAAGTACTAGCTATACCCCAACAGCAGAAATTTATAAATAATTTAAAAGAAAGCATTAACACATTATGACATTTCTGAAATGTAATTAATCTCTAGTTGCAAAAAACTGAGTCAATAAAAAACTAAAAAACGACGTATTCATAAAGGGACCTAAAGTGATAAATTTATAAGGTCAGTGAAAACACTTAGCAATAAGCAAGATAATATGATATTATCACCCATGACAGATTCTATTATAAAATGTCCTATCTCTGATAACATCAAATACTCAGCTAAAGAAAATACTGACATTTCTAATTTCCAAACTCAAACTGAAACATACATTATATCCCATGACAATGGCAATTTTTACCTGGAATTCTTAGCATAAGCTATAATTTTTTCATCCTACATGCAATGTGCTTCATTTTAAGTTGTATACCATAAAGAAAATTAATTCACTTACTAAACAGTATTTCATAAAGTTTTTTGGGGTGGGGTCAAATAATCTGTCATTTCAAACTGAGATTTCCTTTTCGTTAACCAGTCACAACAAACTTTTTTGCACTTACCTATCGGCATCTTTATCTTCAGGCAGCATGGGAGGCAAAGGCAAGGGTGGTAAGGTAGAGGTCACTAAAGCCACATGTTGCTCCTTCTCCTTGGCTCCTATGCTCGGTGTAAGTGGTTTCGTTTTCTCTTTAAGAGATACTGGTTCCTCCTTTGTAGCAGCAGATTTACTCTCCTTTCCAACTACAACTGCTTTCTTGGTGGCTTTATCTACAATCAAATTATTATCCACTTTTGTTACCTGAAGAGGTGGCTTTGCTTTTGCCTTGTCAGTTTTTAATGTCCCACTGCCTGAGGGAGACGGTGCGTGCTCAATTTTAAGCTTCTTCACGTCCTTCACATGGTTGGTTTGTGATGCACTGGCACCAGTTCTGTGTTCCCCTTGGTAGGTGTAGAAGTGTTGGCAGCTTTGGCAGCTTTGGCAGCAGCCTCAGCAGCCTTAGCTGCCTCTGCAGCCTTAGCTGCCTCTGCAGCTCGCGCTGCCTCTGCAGCTCGTGCTTTTTTATTCTTGTTCAATTCAGCTGCCAGGCTACTCTTCAGAGTTAGTGTGCTAGGAGAAATGCTAGAATGACGACTTCTGGATCTAGACAATCTATGCCT
The DNA here is from genome assembly GCA_006408695.1 of Aepyceros melampus. NCBI lineage: Eukaryota > Metazoa > Chordata > Mammalia > Artiodactyla > Bovidae > Aepyceros > Aepyceros melampus. The sequence continues at coordinate 83,403 of SJXQ01000451.1, read as the reverse complement.
GCTACGAGATCTTGAATGCCTAGATGAATATGGGCTTCTGCTTCGCGATTTGGCAGACCGTCTGGTGAAAAATAATTAAGATTTCGTCAGTAATTCAGAAAAGTTCAATTTGCAATGTACAAAACTGCTAACTTGAGCCTGTAAATTAAATAGAAAGTATTTAATTTCAAAATCACAATATATTTTTGTGAGAGAATTTTTAAAAAAAAAACAAAAAGTGCTTTTAAGTAAAATATCATCTAGTGGCTATACATTTCCTGCAAACAGAGTGAATGCTTGATTCTGGTCTGGCCTACTAACGCTCAAAGGTAAAGCTGGATGAAAGCACATCTCTGTGAGAAGAAATACAGTAAGAATTAGGAGGAAAAAATTTGAAAATACAATCACTGCTGTCTCAAGAAAATAGAGGCAGTCACTAAGGATACATCAATGGTAGACGTGGGAGAGTGAAGTCTGACCAGTCTTTTACCAGGGAGGTAATCTGTGCATCTCAAAAGGACTTCATCTATAAGTTCAGAAGCAAGTAGTGCTCTGTCTACACCAAGAATGAAAAGAGTGAAACCTCTCATTTGGCAGTAAGTAAAAGAAGTCTAAATCCTGGCAACTACTGAACAATGACTGTTCACTTCTCAAAAATCACTGAAGTAAAGAGAAAGTCGTTCAGTCGTGTCTGACTCTGCGACACCACGGACTGTATACAGTCCATGGAATTCTCCAGGCCAAAATACTGGAGTGGGTAGCCTTTCCCTTCTCCAGGGGTTCTTCCCAACCCAGGGATCAAACCCAGGTCTCCACATTGCAGGCAGATTCTTTACCAACTGAACCACAGGGAATCCAAGAAACTGGAGTGAGTAGCATATCCCTTCTCCAGCAGATCTTCCCAACCCAGGAATTGAACCAGGGTCTCCTGCATTGCAGGTGGATTGTTTACAACTGAGCTAACAGGGAAGCCCCCCAAATCAGTGGGAAACACAAATACTAATCTATATTCAAAGGTATGGTGGCAATCAAAGTTCTTATGAAACAAATGCAGCACAGCACCAAGAGAAATAAAGCTGAGCTTTTCAAATTCACAACTTATCAAGACATCTAAAAAATACAAGACCAACGCACTACTGGAGTACTTTGATATGGCTCACTTAATGACCACATCAACCCCAGTAAAGTATCTGCAGTTTAGAGATAAGAAACTTAATCTAAAAGATTACCTTAAGTCAGTCCCCCTATGATTAGTAGTTGTCCTGGTTATTATCTTACTGCTACTACCCCGTCCCTCCAATATTCTTCTGCCCAACTCTGTGCCAAAAGGAAGCAGACCTGAACAGCATCTGCTCGGTTCCAGGACTGTCCATCACTGGCACAGAAGAGCTGGATTATTTCTTTCCAATTCCCTCCTTCCTACTGGTCATGTTTTGTGACAGACGCTGTGTCCCGTTATCACCCATGGCTCCTGTCAGGTACTCACTTCTCCACAGTTCTCACTAGGCTCTAATGACACTATGCTTTCCTTGCCCTTTCAAGCTGCCCTCTGTAACCAGTGAAAACACATCCTTTGTCAGTTTTCTTACTCCATCCCTATCCCTGTACTCCTCCTGAACTATCTGAGCTGGATTCTGTCATCTTTTAGAACCTAACTGCATGCCAGGTCTTAAAACCAGACCTTTTGATTCTGAAGTAGGTAAAGTCACATTCAACACATTAACACACTACTATTGAAGCTCAACATTCAGAAAACTAAGATCATGGCATCCAGTCCCATCACTTCATGGCAAATAGATGGAGAAACAGAGGAAACAGTGGCTGACTTTATTTGGGGGGGGGCTCTGAAATCACTGCAGATTGTGATTGCAGCCATGAAATTAAAAGACGTTTACTCCTTGGAAGGAAAGTTATGACCAACCTAGAGAGCATATTCAAATACAGAGACATTACTTTGTCAACAAAGGTCCATCTAGTCAAGGCTATGGTTTTTCCAGTGGTCATGTATAGATGTCAGAGTAGGACTATAAAGAAAGCTGAGCACTGAAGAATTGATGCTTTTGAACTGTGGTGTTGGAGAAGACTCTTGAGAGTGCCTTGGACTGCAAGGAGATCCAACCAGTCCATCCTAAAGGAGATCAGTCCTGGGTGTTCATTGGAAGGGCTGATGTTGAAGCTGAAGCTCCAATACTATGGCCAACTGATGCAAAGAATTGACTCATTTGAAAAGACCCTGATGCTGGGCAAGATTGAGGGCAGGAGGAGAAGCGGACGACAGAGGATGAGATGGTTGGATGCCATCACTGACTCAATGGACATGGGTTTGGGTGGACTCCAGGAGTTGGTGATAGACAGGGAGGCCTGGCGTGCTGTGGTTCATAGGGTCACAAAGAATCGAACACGACTGAGCAACGGAACTGAACTGATGGGAGACAGTTCTTACTGAAAACAAAATATTGGGATTCGGTTAAAAAAAAAAAAAGCAAAGAAACTCCTAAGAATCTATAATTAAAATGGGAAAAGGTAGAACTGAAAATTTTTGTTTATAACTGGCATTCATATATTATATAATATATATTATGCAATACATTTTACGATTCTAGTATGAAGACAAATAATGGTTAGATTTAGGATAAACTCAAATGCAAATTGAACTTCTCCCTCATCTTTTCAGAAACATTTCAAAATGTACAGAGGGCCAATTAGTATTCAGTGCTGAGCTAGTGTTTTAAACTCTATACTTTACATAAATTATTTATGTAACATTATTTCAGGTAAAAAGGAATATTGGTTTAGAAAACACTCTAACACTTGGTTATGGTTAAATACTCATATACATCGATCATTAAAATCAATACCTTATAACTATTTATGGAAATGAGGGAAATGTTTGGTTAAATATAAAGTAATAAGCTGGTTATAAACCATCTTGGATAACTTTAATATAGGAGCGAAAAGTGTCACATTATGAAACATGCAGCCACACTTTTAATTTCCTATGCCTTCAGAATCTTGGACCTCAAAGTAAGTCTGCTATACCATGTTTCTATGCCCTGATCAGATACTAAGCAGCAGTATCTCATTCAAATCCCAAAGAAAGGCAATGCCAAAGAATGTTCAAACTACCGCACAATTGCACTCATCTCACACGCTAGTAAAGTAATGCTCAAAATTCTCCAAGCTAGGCTTCAGCAATATGTGAACTTCCAGATGTTCAAGCTGGTTTTAGAAAAGGCAGAGGAATCAAGAGATCAAATTGCCAACATCTGCTGGATCGTGGGGAAAGCAAGAGAGTTCCAGAAAAACATCTATTTCTGCTTTATTGACTATGCCAAAGCCTTTGATTGTGTGGATCACAATAAACTGTGGAAAATTCTTCAAGAGATGGGAATACCAGACCACCTGACCTGCCTCTTGAGAAACAGGTCAGGAAGCAACAGTTAGAACTGGACATGGGACAACAGACTGGCTCCAAATAGGAAAAGGAGTATGTCAAGGCTATATATTGTCACCCTGCTTATTTAACTTCTATGCACAGTACATCATGAGAAACGCTGGGCTGGAAGAAACAGAAGCTGGAATCAAGATTTCTGGGAGAAATATCAATAACCTCAGATATGCAGATGACACCACCCTCATGGCACAAAGTGAAGAGGAACTCAAAAGCCTCTTGATGAAAATGAAAGAGGAGAGTGAAAAAGTTGGCTTAAAGCTCAACATTCAAAAAACTAAGATCACGGCATCTGGTTCCATCACTTCATGGGAAATAGATGGGGAAACAGTGGAAACAGTGTCAGACTTCATATTTTTGGGCTCCAAAATCACTGCAGATGGTGACTGCAGCCATGAAATTAAAAGACGCTTACTCCTTGGAAGGAATTTATGACCAACCTAGATAGCATATTCAAAAGCAGAAACAAACAAACAAACAAAAAAAAGCAGAGACATTACTTTGCCAACAAAAGTCTGTCTAGTCAAGGCTATGATTTTTCCAGTGGTCACATATGGATGTGACAGTTGGACTGTGAAGAAAGCTGAGTGCCGGAGAATTGATGCTTTTGAACTGTGGTGTTGGAGAAGACTCTTGAGAGTGCCTTGGACTGCAAAGACATCCAACCAGTCCATCCTAAAGGAGATCAGTCCTGAGTGTTCACTGGAAGGACTGATGCTGAAGCTGAAACTCCAATACTTTGGCCACCTCATGCAAAGAACTGACTCATTGGAAAAGACTCTGATGCTGGGAGGGATTGAGAATAGGAGGAGAAGGGGACGACAGAGGATGAGATAGCTGGATGGCATCACCGACTCGATGGACATGAGTCTGAGTGAACTCCAGGAGTTGGTGATGGACAGGGAGGCGTGGCGTGCTGCAATTCATGGGGTCACTAAGAGTCAGACATGACTGAGCGCCTGAACTGAACTGAAACTTTATTTAAGAAAACAAAGATAAAATTCCAACACAAGTAACTCCTCTAGCGTATTGATTATTCTCTTCTGCCAAAAATCTGTATAAGGAAATTATCAGAAAGACAAAAAATATTTGATTTATAAAAATCGTATTTCAGAAAAGACGTTCTGATGGTATTGGTTCTCTGTACCAAATGAAATTCTTCTAGACACACTCTCCCTTATCCAATTCTATTTCACTTCAAAGTTTTCTTAACTTTTCAAATTTTCTATCCTAGTCAATTTGTATCCTCTAAGATGTTTCATATTTGGTAATAAATTTCAATTATGTATTTACTGTTTATGTGCATGCATGCTAAGTCTCTTCAGTTGTGTCTGACCTTTTACAATCCCCTGGACTGTAGCCCACCAGGCACTTCTGTCCATGGGATTCTCCAGACAAGAATACTGGAGTGGGTTGCCATGCCCTCCTCCAGGGGATTTTTCCGACCCAGTGGAACCTTTACCTCCTGCACTGCAGGCAGATTCTTTATCGCTGAACCACCGAGGGAAATCCTTACTGTTTATAACAACACATTTGGGGAATCTAAAATTAAATAAAAACACAAAACTCAAGTTTAGGTCTCTTTTTTACTGATGATCTGATACTTCAGTCAAACAAAGTTATGAGGCTAAGAGAGAAGTGGCTCGATATAAAGTGGATCAAATTAAAGAAGACGATATAATGAATTATATCATGTTACAAAAAGAACTTAAATGGATGATAGACAGCAAGTCCATGTTTTACAAATATGATTTTTCTTTTTAAAAATGGCTTTTCTAATTTTTTTCCACTATAAAATTTACAGTGAACACACATTAGCTGTTTCTTGTTTGCTTTTAATGTTTTATAAGAGCTTACAGAATCTCTTTAGGTTTCCCAAATTCATACAACACAAACCAGAATTAGGATTGAAAAAAAAAAAAAAACTGGTATAGTGCTCACTGTGAATTAGATTAGTGTTTCTTAAACAGCATGGTATACTGTTCACTATGTCACCCAATCTTTCCAAGACTCTAGGTCTTCTGAAATTCTACGTAATTAGCAAGGAGTGATTCTTAAAACTTTTACTGTAATGATATTCAATCCCTCATTACATAAAATAATACAGGACAGCGGTATCCAAAAGAAATTTCTGGGATGGTGGAAATGGTCTATACGTTTGATATCTATTAGATTAGTAACTATTCACAATATTGAAAGTGCAAGTCACTCAGTCATGTCCGATTCTTTGCAACCCCATGGAACAGTCCATGGAATTCTCCAAATCAGAATACTGGAGTGGGTAGCTGTTCCCTTCTCCAGGGGATCTTCCTAACCCAGGTATCAAACCCAGGTCTCCCATATTGCAGGGGGATTCTTTAACACCTGGCTGAGCCACCAGGGAAGCCCAACAATACTTCTCCAGCAGATCTTCCCGAGCCAGGAATTGAACCGGCATCTCCTGAATTACAGGCGGATTCTTTACCAGCTGCCTACCAGGGAAGAACCCATTCACAATATTATTTTGGCCTAATTTTATATGCTAGCAACTTATTTTACATGCTAGTAGCTAAGTCCATTCAAAAACATGTTGCTAAGCCCCCTAAAAAGGTATGAAATGCTTCCCATGCAAGAATGGTTCAACATATATGTGAATTAATAAATGTGATACATCACATTAATAAAATAAAGGATAAAAATCATGTGTTTGATAAAATTCAACATCCGTTTATTATAAAAATTAAACATTATGGTTACTGGGTGAAAGGGAGGAGGGACAGATAAACTGCGAGGCTGAGATTCACACATACATGCTATAACAAATAAGCACTATGTAGCACAGAAAACTCTACTTAATATTCTACAATGACCTGCATGGGAAAAGAATCGAAAAAAAGCAGATATACATATATGTGTAACTGACTGATTTTGTTGTACAGCAGAGAGTAACACAGCAGTATAAATCAACTACACTCCAATACTTTTAAAAATAAAATAAAAACTAAACAGACTGGACACAGAGGGACATACCTCAACACAATAAAGGCCATATATGACAGACCCACAGATAACATTATACTCAACAGTGAAAAGCTGGAAAACTTTTCCTCAAGATCAGGAACAAAATAAAGATACCCATTCTTACCACTTTCAACCAACACAGTATTGGAAGTCCTAGTCCAAGCAATTGGGCAAGAAAAAGAAATAAAAGGCATCAAAATAAGAAAGGAAAAAATAAAACTGTCTTGTATGCAGACAACGTGATCTTAAATAGACAGAAAAACTTTAAAGAACCCACCAAAAACCTGTCAGAATATTAAGTTCTGCACAAAATGGAAGGTCCAGAAATAAACTCTTGCATACATATGGCCAATTAATTTTCTACAAAGGAGTCAAGAATACACAAAGAAGAAAGAATGACCTCTTCAATAAATGGTGTGGGTAAACTAGATGACCATATGCAAAAAAATAAAACTGGAACTTTATTTTATACCACATACAAAAATCAACTCAAATGGATACAGACTTGAAGATAAGATTTGAAACCATAAAATTCCTAGAAGAAAAATAGGGGACAAACTCCTTGATATTGTTCTTGGCAATGGTTTATCAAAAGCAAAAACAAACACGTGGGACTACTTCAAAATTATGCATCGTATAACTTATAACAAACTTGTTATGCATAACAAAAGTTATGCATAGCAAAGGAAACTACCAACAAAACAAAAAGTCAACCTACATAGCATGGGAAAAAATGTTCTTGATAAGGGGTTTTTATATACAAAATACATAAGGAACTCATACAACTCAGAGAGCAAAAAAATCAAATAACCCAATTAAAAAGTGGGCAAAACAACTTCCTGGCAGTCCAATGGTTAAGTCTCCATGCTTCCATAGCAGGGAGTGCAGACTTGATCCCTGGTCAGGGAACTAAGATCCCACATGCCACCCTGTGCAGCCAACAGCCAAATAATTAACTTTAAAAAGCATTTATTTAAAAGAATGTGGGCAAACGACTTGAAGAGATTTTGAAACACATCCAAATGGCTAACAGGTATCTGAAAAGGTGCTTAGTATCACTAATCAGGAAAACACAATTCAAAACCACAATGAGAAGGCATCACACATCTGCTTGAATGTCTATAATCAGAAAGGTGAGAAACACTGGACACTGGTGAGAACATAGAGAAAAGGGAATCTCAGCACACTCATGGTAGGAATGCAAACTGATACAACCACCACAGAAATCATATGGAAGCACATCCAGAAGTCAAAAGTACAACTACCAGCAATCCACTTCTGTGTATATTCAAAGGAAATGAAATCACTACCTCAAAAGAGCTATCTGTACAGACATACCCAAAGCACCATAAAAAGCAAATTTACAACACAGCAAGTCACACAAATGCTTTGGATTCCCCAGCGCATATAAAAGCTATGTTATACTATACTGTTGTCTATTAAGTGTGCAATAATATTATTTCTAAAAGAAATACATACCTCAATTTTAAAAATTACTGTTGTTGGTACCTCAACTAATAAAGGCCATATACAACAAATCCAAGCAAACATTCTTCTCAATGGTGAAAAACTAAAAGCATTCCCTCTAAGATGAGGAACAACACAAGGGTGGCCACTCTCCACTATTATTCAACAGTTTTGGAAGTCTTACCCAAGCAATTAGAGAATAAAAAGAAATAAAAGGCATACAGATTGGAAAAGAAGTAAAACTCTCACTGTCTGCAGATAACATGATACTATACATAGAAAGCCCTAAAGATATCACCAGAAAATTACTAAGAGCTAATCAATGAATTTAGTAAAGGTACAGGACACAAAACTAATATACAGAAATCCCTTGCATTCCTATATGCTAACAACAAAAAAGCAAAAAGAGAAATTAGGGAAACAATCCCATTCACTACTGCAAACAAAAAGGATAAAATACCTAGGAATAAACCTATGTAAGGAGACAAAAGACCTGTATGCAAAAAACTGTAAGACACTGATGATAAAAGAAATCAAAGATGACAAAAACAAATGGAGGGATATACCATGTTCTTGAATTGGAAGACTCAACATTCTGAAAATGACTATACTACCCAAAGCAATCTACAAATTCAATGCAATCCCTATAAAATTACCAATGGCATTTCCACAGAACTAGAACAAAAAACTTTTACAATTTGTATGGAAACACAAAAGACCCTGAATAGCCAAAGCAATTTTGACAAAGAAAAACAGAGCTGGAAGAACCAACCATCCTGACTTCATACTATACTACAAAGCTACAGTCATCAAGACAGTATGGTACTGGCACAAAAACAGAAATACAGATCAATCTAACAAGAAAGAAAGCCTAGAGATAAACCAACACATCTATGGGCACCTTATCCTCGACAAAGGAGGCAAGAATATACAATGGAGAAAAAAACAATGGAGCTCTTCAGTAAGTGGTGCTGGGAAAACTGGACAGCTATGTGTAAAAACATGAAATTAGAACACCTCCTAACACCATACACAAAAATAAATTCAAAATGGATTAAAGACCTAAATGTAGGCCAGAAACTATAAAACTCGTAGAGAAAAACATAGGCAGAACACTCTTTGACATAAATCACAGAAAGATCCTCTGACCCACCTTCTATAGTAATGGAAACAGAAACAAAAACAAACAAATAAGGCCTAACTAAACTTAGGAGCTTTTTGCACAGCAGAGGAAACTAAACACGGTGAAAAGACAACTCTCAGAATGCGAGAAAAAATTGCAAATGAAACAATTAACAAAGGATTAATCTCCAAATTATGCATGTGACTCATGCAACTCAATATCAGAAAAACAAACAACCCAATGAAGAAACGGGGAGAAGACCTCAACAGACATTTCTCCAAAGACAACATACAGGTGGCCAATAAACACATGAAAAAATCCTCAACATCGCTAATGATTAGAGAAATGTAAATCAACACTACAATCAGGAGTCACCTCACACAGGTCTGAATGGCCATCATCAAAAAGTCTACAAACAATATATGCTGGAGAGGATGTGGAGAAAAGGGAACCCTCCTGCACTGCTGGTGGAAACGTAAAATGATACAGCCACTACGGAGAAGTGCATGGAGATTCCCTAAAAAACTAAGAATGAAACTACTATGTGACCCAGCAATCGCACTACTGGGCATGTACCCTGAAAAAAAAACACAATTCAAAAAGACACATGTACCCCTAATGTTTACTGCAGCACTACTTACAAGAGCCAGGACATGGAAGCAACCTAGATGTCCAATGACAGATGAATGGACAAAGAAGCTGTGGTACATATCTACAATGGAATATTACTGGGCCACGAAAAGGAACAATTGTGAGTCAGTTGAACTGAGGTGGATGAACCTAAAGCCTGTGTGCAGAGTGAAGTTAAGACAGAAAGAGAAAAACAAATATCATATATTAACAGATACATATGGAATCTGGAAAAATGGTACTGATGAACCCATTTGCAGGGTAGGAATAGACACATAGAAAACAGACTTGTGGACACAGCAGGGGAAGGAGGGTGAGATGAAGGGAGAGAAAAGCACTAAGCACTGACATACATGCACAACCACACATGAAACAGACAGCTAGTGGGGAGCTGCTGTGTAACACAGGGAGCTCAGCCCGGAGCTCCGTGATGACCCAGAGGGCTGGGATGGGGGCAGAGATGAAGGGTCAAGAGGGAAGAGATAGCAATTATCCTCCAATTAAAAATAAATATTTTTAAAAAGAATGCTCTGGGAAAACAGCACCAATAGACTTACTCAATACAGGGGTGCCACAAACTTTCAGTTCAGTTTGTATACAAAAAAAAAAAAAAACACGAAGAGCCTACAAAGCACAATAAAACAAAATACTGCTATATGCCCAGGTTCACTGCAGTACTATTCATAGCAGCCAAGATATTAAGTGAAACAACCTAAGTGTTCATGAGCAAATGAACAGATAAAAAAATGGGGGCATGTGTTTAATATAATGTAGCCTTAAAAAAAAAAAAGACAGAAATTCTGCCATTTGTGAAAACACTAATGAATCTGGAGGGTGTTATGCTACGTGAAGTAAGCCAGAGAAAGACAAATACTGCATGATATCACTTACCGCAAAGAGTCAGACACAACTTAGCAACTAAACAACAAAAAAATCAAAAAGAAAAAAAAGTTAAATATGCGAAGTCATGAATGTGTGGAAAGACTCTCACTATGTGTCCATATATCAATACCATCACTGTTGATATCTTGAATATATTATAATTTTATGTTTATTTGTCAATTATACCTCAATAAACCAGGGGGGGAACACTTCCCAAAATGAAGAAAAGCACTATATAAACATAATGTGGCATTATTTTTTAAAAAACCAGTCTCTCTCACTCACCCCTTTGGCCACTCAGTCAAAGCTCTAAATTCTAAATATTCCTATAAAATTTACCATGCATTTTATTATAACACTGCTATTAACTTTAATAGTACCATTAAATAGTACTATAAAATAGCAGCCACTTAAATTTATCTCGTTTCAAAACCAATCCGTAACTAACCCATACTTACATGCAAAATGAACACCTTTCTTAAAATCTGCTTTGTCATTCTCTATTTTTAATTTCACCACACTCCTCCACCCACTTACCCAGCTTAAAAACCTTCCCAGTTTTCTGTTGCCCATTTCACATGCCATTAGTTGCCTGATTTTATGATTCTAACTCAACATTCCCACACATCCACAATTCCCTGCACGTTGCCTATTGCTGCTGTAACAAGTTAATCCACAAATTCAGTGGCTTAAACACCACAAATGATTTATCTTACAGTTTCTGGAAGTCCAAAATGTCTCATTGGGCTAAAATCAACATGTCACCAGGGCTTTGTTCCTTCTACAGTCTCTTGGGAATATCTGTTTCCTTGCCTTTTCCAGCTTCTAAAGGCTGTCCATTCCTTGGTTCCTGGTCCCACATCATCTGGCCTCTGCTTTCATCATCACATTTCCTCTCTCTCTCTGTTTCTATCATCACATGGTCTTTTCTGACTTTCCTGCTTCCTTTTACAAAGATCCTTGTGTTTACCCAGGATCTATTATCAGAATAATCTATCTAAAAATTCCTATTTTAATCTACAAAATTCCTTTTGTCACATAAAGTAACGTGCCACAAATCCACATGGACATCTTTTGTCTGTGTTTGTTAGTTGCTCAGTGTGTCAGACTCTTTGCAACCTCATGGACTGTAGCTCACCAGTCTCCTCTGTCTGTGGAATTCCCTAGGCAATACTGGAGCGGGTTGCCATCCCCTTCTCCAGGGGATCTTCCCAACCCACGGATGGAACCTGGGTCTCCTGCAATGCAGGCAGATTCTTTACCATCTGAGCCACGAGGGAAGTCTGAGCCACCAGGACATCTTTGAGGGGGCCATTATTCACATCTTCCTTTTCTACTCTGAAGGCCACTGTTCTATTTCAGACCTCATTACCTCTCCTCTAGGTTACCCTATCATCTTAAAAAGGACTGACTTCCTCAAATCTAACTTGTCCCAACTATTTGTACAGACACCATAACCAAACTATTAATAATTCTCAGTTTTCAGTGATTATTACATATCCATACTCACTCACTTTCCTTCTCTTTTTGTATTCCAAACCTTCACACCTTTTTTAAGCTCACAACAGCATTCTCGAAGTCTTTTTTTTTAAGCCACTTTACTTCTACTGCACAGAAAATACAAATTAAGATTACCAAGCATGTTTCCTACCTGTAAACCTAATTTGAATCCCATCCACCTTATGTTCCACCTGATTTCAGAGCAGGTGTTCCTCTTTCCGTTAAGGCTAACTCACTATAATACTACTGATCCCATATTCTCTAAATATTACTTAAAAGAGTATGGTCCATAAACAAAAGCAGCAGCATCCTGATCCGGGGAACTTATCAGAAATGCTATGTCTCAGACTCCAACCCAGACTTTCTGATTCAGAATCTGCATTTCAACAGGATTCCCATTACAGTTTGAGATGTACTATGCTAGGCTCCTCAAAGGCTACTCCATTACTTGTTACTTCAACCCTTTGCTGTCTATTCACTATCTCCTCTCAGGAAATAAAAAACTCATGACTCTTTGACCTTTAAAAACAGACAGGAAAAAATAAGCAAACAATAGTACCTTGATATTGTATCTTTATCTCTCCTTCCAACTATAGCCAAATTCTAATCTGCCCCATATACTCGTCACTTAATCTGACTTATATATCCTCACTGAAACTATTGAGGTGACCAATGACCTACTTCTGGAGAAAAATAAAGGGAAAAAGAAAGAGAAATGTCAACATCTATGATGACAACACTGACTACACCCTTTAAAAAAAACTTCTAACCACTTTTAATAGCTTTTTTTTTCCTGATTGTTTTTTTACTTCTATGGCTGTCTCTCAACACTCCTTAAGGTTCCTCTTCACTTACCTATTCGCCCATGGTTATTTAATTTATATTTATACATGGCTTCCCCTTGTGGCTCAGCTAGTAAAGAATCCACCAGCAATGTAGGAGACCTGGGTTCGATTCCTGGATTGGGAAGATCCCCGGGAGAAGGGAACAGCTACCCACTCCAGCATTCTGGCCTGGAGAATTCATGGTATAGTCCATGGGGCTGCAAAGAGTCGGACAAGACTGCGTATTCACTATGTAAGGCTTAAATCATCATCTAAATATTGATCACACCTCAAGTCATCCTTTGCCCCTCCCAATTATCTTATATGCACTTCTGACACAATACAGCTGAAACTATTAGCCTACCTCTCCAAATCCACCCCCTTTCTCCTTAAATATACTCTATCCTCATGCAGTGGTATCCACTAAAGTAGCAGAAATCTGGAAGTCAATCCATATTCCACCTGATCCTTTCCTCCCTTCTACAACCAACTGATTTTCAAGTCCTGCCAATTCTACATCTTAAGCAGGTCTCCAATTTTCCAGGCTCTCTATTCCCTTAGCTACTATTTCACATGAAGAGGTCCTCCATCATCTCTTACTTGGTCCAGCATAATAGTCTTACAGGTTCCCCAACTCAAATCTCTACCTTCTCTAACTTACTATTCACGCTGCCACCTGAATCTTTCAGTTTCTGACAAAACTCTTCACAGCCTTGTACTGCACACAAAACCTCATCCAGCCATCCCGAACACAAAAAGCGCCAGTTCTAGAATGCTTCTTCATGTACCTCTCTTTATCAATTTTATCTTGCTACGAAAAGGGATACTTTATGTCCAAGCACTAACATCTACCTCTATGAAGCCTTCTCTTATTACGCCAGGCAGCTGGCATAGTTCCTTGAACTATGATCCTGCAACACTTTATTCACATTTCATTATATTAATCTGTCTTCATTAATCTATTAATCTATTCATTATAATAATTAATCTGTCTTTTCCAACTAAACTGAGATCACTGAATTTTCATAGCCCTAACCAGCACAGACCTGGCAAAGGCAGATGCTCAATAAATATTTACTGGTAGTGTTCCTATTGAATGGAATTCATTTTCCTTAACCTAGTATTAAAATGTTACATAATCAGTCTGGTCCTAACCTTTCCTTCTGAATTTGCCTAAGGCATGCCATGCCTTTACTCCCACAGGCTGACCTACTGAGATTACCTCTTCCCCTCCATTTTCTATTGAAACCATACCCATCTTTCAAGGGCTAGTTCAAGAGTCCTTTGTTCTTCATAAAGCCAACTCCAAGAAAAAAGAAAGCTCTCCCTTCTTTGAGTCCCTATACCACCTTATCTGCATCCTTAAAATCTCCATCATTCTCAGCATTGTATTTCAGGTATTATTATATTACTAGTAGACCACATCCTCTTTTAAGGAGCAAACACCAAATGTAATTCATTTCAGTGTCACTCCATAGCCCTTAGCAAAACACACACAGTGGCCTTTTATTAAATAAACAAGCACACCACACGGAACCAAACAGTTTACAAAATACCTTTATATAGGCATTTTTTGTTTGACTTGCTCTTTATATTAACCAAGGCATAGAGAAAGCAGATGGAAGAACTAGGATGAAGAGGGTTCAGAAGTTTAGAGGCCAGAATCTATAAAAAGGTAGAGTCAATACTCAAGAGCAAGTCTTCCAGTTCAAAGGCAGGCATTATTTATTGCTACCACACCATACTACATCTTTCTCCTCCATTTATTTCTTATATGTCTTTAAGGGTCCAGCCACACAAGCCTCTTTCCCAAGTCTTCAAAAGGTCATACTCTGCAACCTAATGTCCATCAACAGATGAACTAATAAAGAAGATATCTACAACAGATTATTCCGCCATAAAAAAGAATGAAATAATGCCATCTGCAGTAACATGGATGGACCTAGAGATGATCATAGTAATAAGTCAGAAAGAGAAAGACAAATACCATATGATATCACTTATATGTGGAATCTAAAAGAAATGATACAAATTAACTTATTTATAAAACTGACCCACAGACACTAAAAACAAACTTATGATTACCAAAGGAAAAAAAAAGGGGAGGGGATAAACTGGGAGTTCAGGATTAACAGATACACACTACTATATTTAAAACAGAGAAACAGTAAGGACCTAGTGCATATCACAGGAAACTATCTTCAATATCTTATAATAAGCTATAATGGAAAAGAATCTGAAAAGAAGAGTTATATGTGATATAGATGTATGACTTATTTTACTGCACACCTGAAATTAACACATCTCCTCCATCCCTGGGATTCTCCTGGCAAGAACACTGGAGTGGGTTGCCATTTCCTTCTCCAGTGCAGGAAAGTGAAAGGTGAAGTCGCTCAGTCGTGTCTGACTCTTCACAACCCCATGGACTGCAGCCTGCCAGGCTCCTCCATCCACGGGATGTTCCAGGCAAGAGTACTGGAGTGGGTTGCCATTGCCTAGGTCTCCATTTAACTGTCAACTTCATAGTGAGGCTTTCCCTCATCAGAAAGAAATTTGTACATATATAGCCCTCTCTTCAACCAATGTCTCATTTACCACTATAGCCCCAATGCCTAAATCTATGTCTGGCATATAGTAAGAGATCAAAAGATATTTACTGAATTGATGAATAAAAGTTAAGAACAAGTCATCTACCTCTCTGTCTACAAATTTTAATACTAAAGAATGCTTTGGGTAACAGATATCCAGCTAGTCAACTAATGGGCATAGGTCTACTGATAAAATTCTACTTTAAGAAGATTTAGAAAAATTAATTAAAAAAAAAAAAAGATTTAGGAGACAGAATCACATTTAGTTAATTAGCTTATTCAGGTAAACACTGAGATTAATTTATTCTTTATTAACAACCAAACATTTTGCATTAATTACCTCATGGGGATTTAGTGAACAAAACTACTTTTTGTAATGTAAAAACTGTGTTTGCTCCTCTTTTTAATAACTAGAGGGTCTTCTTAATTAGAAAATTAATTCAGTCACAGAAGAAATACAAATGGTCACTTAAAAATTTTAAATGCTCTCTCCTCTCTGATAACCAGAAAAAAAGCAAAATGAAACATTGGTAATAAATTTACATCCATCAGGATGGCAAAAACAGAAATTCTGAAAATATCAAGTAGTCACCAGAATACAAAGAAACAGTCACTCACATAAATTATCAGAGAAAATACAAAACTGCTAACTAAGACTTTTTTAAAAAAGCAATTTGTAGTATCTATCAAATGCTTTGGAACTGTAACTCCACTTTTAAGAACATATGCTACAAAAACATTTCCAAATATGTCAAAAGTTATCCCTAACATATACTTTAAAGGACTATTTGTAAATCAAAAATAATGAAAAAAAATGGCTTAGTGCCCCACAGGTGATGGTTAAATAAAGCTGATAAATTTCATTATGGAATTCTATGTAGTTTTGCAAACATCTTCACATAATACTGTTTAAAAAACAGTAAAGAACATTTATAGCATAAAAACATCTTTAATGTTTATGAATACATATGTTTATATGTAAGCATATAAGCAAAAAAAGGATGTACACCAATCTATTTACATTGTTATATATTTGGAAGGAAATGGAAATGAAAAGGACATAAAGGGTAGCTTTCACATCTTGCTATGCCTCCGTACTGTTTTCAAGTATTACATATGCAAATACCGAAAAAACTAGGTTAAAAAAAGTCACACCACTTCACTGTAGAAAACTGAAAATTACAGAAAAATTTAAGGATAAACATCAATAGAAAAGTTTAAAGATGAACACTACCAGAAATTGCTACAAACCAAAATATATGGTATTTTACATTGTTTTTTACGTTGTCACTTTCCTCAATAAAAACAAAAGCAGTTGTACTATTTACTCCAGTACACCAACTGCTTAACCTTACAGACTGAAATTCAGAAAATTATGTGTGCTTCAGCAACAGTTAGAACTGGACATAGAACAAAAGACTGGTTCCAAATAGGAAAAGGAGTACGTCAAGGCTGCATATTGTCACCCTGCTTATTTAACTTCTATGCACAGTACATCATGAGAAACACTGCGCTGGAAGAAGCACAAGCTGGAATCAAGATTGCTGGGAGAAATATCAATAACCTCAGATATGCAGATGACACCACCCTTATGGCAGAAAGTGAAGAGGAACTAAAAAGCCTCTTGTTCAAAGTGAAAAGAGAGTGAAAAAGTTGGCTTAAAGCTCAACATTCAGAAAACGAAGATCATGGCATCTGGCCCATCACTTCATAGCAAATAGAGGAAATAGTGGAAACAAGTCAGAGTTTATTTTGGGGGCCTCCAAAAATCACTGCAGATAGTGACTGCAGCCAGGAAATTAAAAGACGCTTACTCCTTGGAAGGAAAGTTATGACCAACCTAGACAGCATATTCAAAAGCAGAGACATTACTTTGTCAACAAAGGTCCATCTAGTCAAGGCTATGGTTTTTCCAGTGGTCATGTATGGATGTGAGAGTTGCACTGTGAAGAAAGCTGAGTGCCAAAGAACTGATGCTTTTGAACTCTGGTGTTGGAGAAGACTCTTGAGAGTGCCTTGGACTACAAGGACATCCAACCAGTCCATCCTAAAGGAGATCAGTCCTGGGTGTTCATTGGAAAGACTGATGCTGAAGCTCAAACTCCAATACTTTGGCCACCTCATGTGAAGAATTGAGTCATTGGAAAAGACTCTGATGCTGGGAGGGATTGGGAGCAGGAGGAGAAGGGGATGACTGAGGATGAGATGGCTGGATGGCATCACCGACTCAATGGACATGAGTCTGGGTAAACTCCGGGAGTTGGTGATGGACAGGGAGGCCTGGCGTGCTGCGATTCATGGGGTCACAAAGAGTTGGACACGACTGAGCGACTGAACTGAACTGAACGAAAGTTAACACTAGGGCTTCCGTTGTGGCTCAGCTAGTAAAGAATCCACCTGCAATGGTGGAAACCTGGGTCCAGTCCCTGAGTTGGGAAGATCCCCTGGAGAAGGGAATGGCTACTCACTCTAGTATCCTGCCTGGAGAATTCCATGAACTATACAGTCCACAGAGTCGCAAAGAGCTGGGCATGATGGAGCAACTTCCACTTCCAATTTCAGGTAACACTAACTAAAGGAAATACTGATAATAATCAATGCATACGTTGTCCATAAGAAACATTTTTCAAATGATTTTTGGGCACCATATATGAAGAAACTGATATGACCAATCATTACACACAAAGTAGGAGATTTCCCTCTTCTTCTAGCCCATAGGACATAGTGATAATTATACAGGCATGGTATATGGGACACCCAAAGCCTTTGGAATTTTTTTGACACCAAAAATGAGACTCTGAGAGAAACAACTTTAATCAAAAAATAAAACAGGCATTGATGAAAAATTCAGTGCTAAAATCATTCTGTGGAGAAAGACTGCATACTTTCCCTAAATGATCAGGAACAAAGTAAGGAAGTCCAATTTCACCACTTCTAATAAACACTGCAGTTGAAATTCTAACCACTACAATGAAGCACGAAAAAGAACTAAAGTAGAGGTAAAAAAGAAGTAAAGTGAAAGTGAAGAAGCTCAGTTGTGTCCGATTCTTTGTGACCCCATGGACTATAGCCTATCACGCTCCTCCATCCATGGGATGTTCCAGGCAAGAGTACTGGAGTATCTTCAGATAGGATAACACATCTTGTATATAAAATACCCTACTGCTACTGCTAAGTCACTTCAGTCGTGTCCGACTCTGTGCGACCCCATAGACGGAAGCCCACCAGGCTCCCCTGTCCCTGGGATTCTCTAGGCAAGAACACTGAAGTGGGCTGCCATTTCCTTCTCCATAAAATACCCTAAGGAAACCATTAAAAAATTATTAGAACAAACAGGTCAGCAAGATGTATGATACATGATCAATACAGAAAAATCTACTGTTAAGGAATTCCCTGGCAGTCCAGTGGTTAGGATTCAGCACTTTCACTGCCAAGGCTCAAAATTCAATCCCTGGTTGAGGAACCAAGATCCCTCAATCCATGGAGAGTAGCCCCCCTGGAAAAAAAAAAAATCTACATTAGTTTTACTCGGCAGCAATGGACGATTAAAATCTACTTAAAAAATAAGGTCCTAATGTAGAGCAAAGAGAACTATACTCAATACTCTATGATAAATCATAATGAAAATATGAAGAAGCATATATACATATAAATCCAAGTCACTCTGCGGTACAGCAAAAATGAACACGGCATTACAAATCAACCATACTTCAATAAAAGTTTTTTAAATTTACAAAAAAAATAACTTACAAAATCAATTCACATTACAATAGCCTTAAAAGAAAAATCTAGGAATAAATTTGGCAAAAAAAGGTGCAAGGATTGTACCTAAAAACTTAAAACACCATTGAAAATATTAAGGAAAATCTCAATAAATGGAAGGACATTCCATGTTCAGGTATTAGTTGACTTAACATTATTAGCTGACTCAACATTATTAAGAATATTGGTAATATTCCCAAACTAATCTTCAAATTCAATGCAATTCCTATAAAAATCCTTAACTTTCTTTTTTGTACAAATTGACAAGCTGATTGATCCTAAAATCCATGTGGAAATGCAAAGGATCTCTCCACCACCCTCCCCCACTCCCCAAAAAACACAATCATACTTTCTGATTTCAAAAATTACTGCAAAGTTAAGATAATCCAGAGAAGGCAATGGCAACCCACTCCCAGTACTCTTGCCTGGAAAATCCCATGGATGGAGGAGCCTGGTAGGGTGCAGTCCATGGGGTCACACAGAGTCAGACACAACTGAAGCGACTTAGTAGCAGTAGCAGGATAATCCAGAGTGTTGTACTGGCACAAGGATGGACATGTAAATCAATGGAATGGAACTGAGATTCCAGAAAAGTAACTCAAATTAGATCAAAGACCAACATATAAGAACTGAAAGTATAAAAACCCTTTGAAGAAAATATAGGAGAAAATTTTGTGACTTTCAATTAGGAAATGCCTTCTTAGATGACACCAAAGCACAAGCAACAAAAGGAAAAATTAACTAGATTTCATCAAAATTTAAAACTTTTTGTGTTTAACAGACATCAGCAAAGTGATACATAGGGAGAAAATATTTGCAAATCACATATCTGTACCATAAATTATTTAATTACTCCCCTATTCAGAGTACTTAGATTGTTCCAGTTTTTATTATGCAGGAATTATTAACTTTGTGAATATACTAAAGAACACTGACTGCACCAGCGTAAACTGTGCAATTACTTTAAAACTAGAAAAACTAGAAAAAATAAGTAACACTGAAAGCTTCATATTTTAAAAGTATATCTTGTTTCCCTATGTTCCTAACACAACACTGAAAGTTAAAAAAAAAAGTAGAAAACACATGGCTGACTTTTGCTGATTTGCTCAGGCAAACAAGTTCTAATCCACTGAGCATAACCCTGTCTTCATGTTTCACTGAATCATGTATTCAAATGTATTTTTGAAGAAAGAAAAAAGAAAGACAGGAGAACAGCATACAACAGGCTTGATACTTGACTTGCACAAAGGCACATAATTTTGATTAGTCTAGCTCTAGTCATTATGAATTTATTTCAAGGCCAACATTAGACCCTGTTAATAGCAAAATATATTAACAGTTTTATATACAAGCAATTTCATCCTCTTGTCAACCTCTTCTCCTCCTGCCCTCAGTCTTTCCCAGCATCAGGTATCAATGAGGATGAGATGGTTGGATGTCATCATCAACTCAAGTTTGGTGATGAGTTTCAGCAAACTCCGTGAGAAGGTGAAGGACAGGAAAGTGTAGCATGCTGCAGTCCATGGGGTCTCAAAGTCAGACACAACTGAGCAACTGAACACCAACAGTACAAGCAGTGGATAAAGACAGGAATACTCCCAAATCTCTGGATTCAATGCAATCCTATGAAATTTTATTCAATTCTGAAATGCTGGATATTTTGTAATTCAAATCAATCTAAAATTATTTGTCAAGTATCTATCACCTATAGATACACACAGGCGACAAATGCTTAAGAGACAGTAAGATTAAAAAAGAACTTCACAGAACTTAAAATCCAGTGGCTGAAGTAAGAACAATTATGAAAATTCTCATCAAACTACGTGGCTAGAAATGAAATAGGTACCTGGGGGGAGAAAAGTATTTACAGAATTGATGATGTGATGACTAATCTAGAGCCAGACATCTTGGAATGTGAAGTCAAGTGGGCCTTAGAAAGCATCACTACGAACAAAGCTAGTGGAGGTGATGGAATTCCAGTGGAGCTGTTTCAAATCCTGAAAGATGATGCTGTGAAAGTGCTGCCTCAATTTGCCAGCAAATTTGGAAAACTCAGCAGTGGCCACAGGACTGGAATAGGGCAGTTTTCATTCCAATTCCAAAGAAAGGCAATGCCAAAGAATGCTCCAACTACCGCACAATTGCACTCATCTCACATGCTAGTAAAGTAATGCTCAAAATTCTCCAAGCCAGACTTCAGCAATACGTGAACCGTGAACTCCCTGATGTTCAAGCTGGTTTTAGAAAAGGCAGAGGAACCAGAGATCAAATTGCCAACATCCGCTGGATCATGGAAAAAGCAAGAGAGTTCCAGAAAAACATCTATTTCTGCTTTATTGACTATGCCAAAGCCTTTGACTGTGTGGATCACAGTAAACTGTGGAAAATTCTGAAAGAGATGGGAATACCAGACCACCTGACCTGCCTCTTGAGAAATCTGTATGCAGGTCAGGAAGCAACAGTTAGAACTGGACATGGAACAACAGACTGGTTCCAAATAGGAAAAGGAGTACGTCAAGGCTGTATATTGTCACCCTGCTTATTTAACTTATATGCAGAGTACATCATGAGAAATGCTGGACTGGAAGAAACACAAGCTGGAATCAAGATTGCTGGGAGAAATATCAATAATCTCAGATATGCAGATGACACCACCCTTATGGCAGAAAGTGAGGAGGAGCTAAAAAGCCTCTTGTTGAAAGTGAAAGAGGAGAGTGAAAAGGTTGGCTGAAAGCTCAATATTCAGAAAACCAGATCATGGCATCTGGCCCCATCACTTCATGGGAAATAGATGGGGAAACAGTAGAAACAGTGTCAGACTTTGTTTTTTTTGGGCTCCAAAATCACTGCAGATGGTGACTGCAGCCATGAAATTAAAAGATGCTTACTCCCTGGAAGAAAAGTTATGACCAACCTAGATAGTATATTCAAAAGCAGAGACATTACTTTGCCAACTAAGGTCCGTCTAGTCAAGGCTATGGTTTTTCCTGTGGTCATGTATGGATGTGAGAGTTGGACTGTGAAGAAGGCTGAGCGCAGAAGAATTGATGCTTTTGAACTGTGGTGTTGGAGAAAACTCTTGAGAGTCCCTTGGACTGCAAGGAGATCCAACCAGTCCATTCTGAAGGAGATCAACCCTGGGATTTCTTTGGAAGGAATGATGCTAAAACTGAAGCTCCAGTACTTTGGCCACCTTATGCGAAGGGTTGACTTATTGGAAAAGACTCTGATGCTGGGAGGGATTGGGGGCAGGAGGAGAAGAGGACGACCGAGGATGAGATGGCTGGATGGCATCATGGACTCAATAGACGTGAGTCTGAGTGAACTCCGGGAGATGGTGATGGACAGGGAGGCCTGGCGTGCTGCAATTCATGGGGTCGCAAAGAGTCGGACACGACTGCGCGACTGAACTGAACTGAATTGAACTGAACTGAATGAAGAGCAATATCAGAAAAAAAAATGACTCCAAGAGAAGTGAAATAATTAATTAAATGGTGGGCAAAGTTTGAAGTGTCAATAAAACACCTCAGTGACAGCTTCCCTGTGCAATGAAAATGCAGAAACTGAAAGGGCAGGCATGCAGCCCATTAGCTACTTTCAGTTTCCAGTTCCTCTCACCACCTTTTTCATTTCCATTTATGTAAACTCCAATTTTTAGCCTAGACTTTGATCCTCTAACCTATATTCATTTTCCAAATACATTAAGAACACTAGATTCCATAATTTGCTTGTGTAGAAATTCATGGAACAAAAATCACTGTGAATAATACCTCTATTCTTCTAGCTTTTTCTATGATCCAACAGATGTTGGCAATTTGATTTCTGGTTCCTCTGCCTTTTCTAAATCCAGCTTCTACATCTGGAAGTTCTCAGTTCATATACTGTTGCAGCCTACCTTGAAGGATTTTGAGCAATATTTTGCTAGCATGTGACATGAGTGCAACTGTGCAGGAGTTTGAACATTCTTTGGCACTGCCTTCTTTCAGATTGGAATGAAAACTGACCTTTTCCAGAAGAGGAGTTAAAGAGCTTCTTGATGAAGGTGAAAGAAGAGTGTGATAAAGCTGGCTTAAAACTCAACATTCCAACATTGAAGATCATGGCATCTGGTCCCATCACTTCATGGCAAATAGATGGGGAAAAATGGAAACAGTGACAGACTTTATTTTCTTAGGCTCCAAAATCACTGTGGACGGTGACTGCAGCCATAAAATTAAGACACTTGCTCCTTGAAAGAAAAACAGTGACAAACCTAGACAGCATATTAAAAAGCAGAGACATTACTTTGCCAGCAAAGGTCCATCTAGTCAAAACTATGATTTTTCCAGTAGTCATGTATTGATGTGTGTGAGAGGAGTTGGACTATAAAGAAAGCTGAGCACCGAAGAATTGATGCTTTTGAACTGTGGTGTTGGAGGAGACTCTTAAGAGACCCTTGGATGGCAAGGAGATCCAACCAGTCAATCCCAAAGGAAATCAGTCCTGAATATTCATTGGAAGGACTGATGCTGAAGCTCCAGTACTTTGACCACCTGATGTGAAGAGCCTACGCATTAGAAAAGACTCTGTTGCTAGGAAAGACTGAAGGCAGGCGGAGGAGGGGACGACAGAGGATGAGATAGAGATGACACCACAGACTCAACGGACATGAGTTTGAGCAAGCTCCAGGAGTTGGTGAAGGACAGGTAAGCATGGTGTGCTGCAGTCCAGCAAAGGTAGCAAAGAGATGGACATGACTGAGCAACTAAACAAGAACTGATTTTTTTAGCAAATACTTTTGCTTCCAACATCCAGTTAAAGTTTACAAATATCTACATATGAAACAAAGTCAACCAAAAACAAAAATAACAGCAAAAACTTAGTGATATTCAGAAAGCATACAGAATAAAAAATGTAAATGACCTTAAACATTAATATTAAGCAAAATTAATTTTCAACTGGTTTTTCAGAAATAGCTATTAATTTTTCAGAGTTAGGAAATCAAAGTTTGATATAAAGTCTATTCAGAAAAATTTCACCAAGAAAAACAGATCATTATCTTGATCACACAACAGAGTGCAAATATAAACACTAAGTCTGAACTTATTCTTTGGCATGTGAAATCTTAGTTCCCCAACCAGGGATCTGAACACTGGCCCCAAGCACAGAGTCCTATACACTGAACTGCCAGGGAAGTCCCTGAATTCATTCTATTCACATGAAAAGTGACTCCCAGTATCTTTGACTCATTCCAATAAAGTAGAAGCTAAAAGAGAGAGGTTCTTAATTTCTTCACTTAAAAATCAAAACAATTACTTCCCCCATCCTGGAGTATATGTGAACCAAAACAGTAGGTAAGTTTAGAGATACCAAGGGCGTCTGTGCAAAAGTTGATTTGCATTAATCTGTGGAGAAAAATATTTAAATTAATTCAACCACTAATAAATATACTTTGGAATTGGTCTTCTAGGAGCTTGCAATCTAGTAGGGAAATGTAGTCAAGACAAACAATTAAATTTTTAAGAGCTCTCTCTACATTAAAGCTACAGCAAAGTGCTATAAGGATATTAAAAAAAGGAATTAACTTTTTCTGGATGAATGGAGAAAGGTCTCAGGATGGTGGAATTTGAGCTGGATTTTGAGCTGCAAAGGTGGAGGCAGAGAAGAGAAAGAAAGGGATTTCAAACTAAAGGAACAGCAAAAGTAAAAATGTAGAGAAATAGAAGTGCCTCTAAAAGTAGAACTCTGAGAGAACAGGGCCAGATAATAAAAGGCCTTAACAGACAATGCACTAGAAAACGTGGACTTAAATTAATGGAAGTGACACAACCTGACCAAATTTTCAGAAAACTCTCCTGGATAAAGAATGAACTGAGAAGAAAAGAATGGATGAACAGGGAAGAAAAGAATAACAGGAAGTCTGATCACAAACGAGGGTCTGAACTAAGGCAATAATATCAGTGTTAAAACAAAAATGTGATACAGAATGAGTAGACATAAATGTCAGGTAAGGTCTGGTCAGAGAAGTTGCAAAACACAAGGCCATCTTGGGATATGAAAAGAGTGATTACAGGTTTAGATTTAAGACAGTTCACCTAAATTTCCATCCCTTCTGAGTGTTTCTGCACTTATTCAACTAGCCTATCTTTTTAACACTTTTGAAAAGCATTTTAAGAACTCAATTCATCTATGGATATTCATGACATTTCTAGTAAGTACATATCAAATCAGTATTTTATGAGTAATAGTGTTTTAAAAATTCTGGAATGTCTTCATTTATTTTTGAGCACTAGTTTTTAGGACAAAACACTAAATATTCCACAACAGAGGTACCCTACAATATATGCAAGTGAATGCTAGTAAATTCATTTAAATTTATGCCTATCTTTAGATCCTCAGGGTCTCATTATTCCATAATCGAGGCCTCTGCTGATTCTTGGTGGAAGAGAACTCCCACAGGTTCAGAAAAGCAATCATTACATATAGCAATTTATTGTACTGATTGCAACTGGTCTGACTTGAGTGACTTCAGACCAAGACATGCCATTGCAAAATAACCGTCAATAACTAAGTATTACTAGTGCCTCCAAGAAATGTTTTTAGCCTCCTAATCATAAAACCTGCAATTTAAAAGACAAAATGACCTGAAAGGACCTTTAGAAGAATCTGGGTTTTTTTGAAAATTTTTTTTAAATCCTCAAAATGCTGTGGAGATGGTCAGAAAACAGAAATTAACACACAAGTAACCAAACAGGGTAAATTTTAGCAAAACAGATCACCAAGTGAGGTGGTCAGCTCCCCTGAACCCCTATAGCACAATATCTATCAAGAGTTTATCTTCAGGATCAGCTCAGCATTTGATCCAAGCTGACCTTGGAACAAATCACTTAACTTTTTAGAGGTTCCATTTCCCAGTCTATCAACAATGTTCCAACCACAACATGGGTTTTGGAGGTTAATGTATGGTAAGTATCGGTCAATGCCCAGCACTCAATAAAACCTAAATGTCCTCTCATTCTACACAGACCCTCTCTTCAGTTCACTTGCACATTTATTGTAAGGCCAATCAGCAGAATTATGTGACTTCTCACACCCCAAGTGTCAACTAGCAAAGAAAAATACGTAACCTGGTTATAAAGGAGAAAAAGAAAGGACTTTATGAAAAGCATGAGCAGCAGGGGGCTAAAGATTCATATGGAGGCAAAGAGCAGGTTGTCAATGGAAGGAGAAGTCAATGGAATAAAGGATTTATTCTAGGAATACAGAGAAGAACTTTCATTCCATGGTTTCAATACCATTTTAAAGGTGCATGCATTTCCTTAAAATATCTACACTGACAATTCATTAATATATAAGCTTCAAGAGTGCTACAAAATATCACTCTGCTATCTCCTATAGCAAAATACACAGTTGCTATTAAACTCTTTTAAGCATTCAGGCCCACAGCATTTCATATGCTCAGTAAACTCCATCATCCCTTCCTGTCCCCATTCAACAAGTAATAAGTCTACTGGTGCCAGATACTACGCTGAGCACTAGGAATACAATGGTAGGCAAGACAGGCTAATTGCCTTCATGGAGCTCACAATCCAACGGTCTATTCATTAAACAATGCGGGCCATCTACCATAATTACTTAAAACTTTCTGCATTAACGTGGACAAGAGATCAATTAGTTGCTCCAAAACAGTAATAACACATTTGCTATATTTAAAAATCAAGTTTTTCAATCAACTATTTTAACTATATATTCTGAGTCTATTTTCAAGTAGGACATTTGACAAACTAGACATAATACAATGTGAAATCTAAAAACTGTATGAAAAATTAGGTTTTTGACTCAGAAAAAAAAGACTCAGAAGACACAACTGTCTATATTTTGAAAGGCAGCATACATGTTTGCTCTGAACCATTCCAAAAAGTTAAACTCAAAGCAGTGAGCAGAAGTTTTGTGGAGGCAGATTTCTGGTTTCAATATGAAAAATTCCAGCAATTCAAGCTATTCTATAAATATTCTACAATGTTATATTTCTGCAGAAGTCTATAATATTTCTATACTTTATAAACACAAATTTTTCCCCTTAAAAATATCAGTTTTATTGAGATGTAATTTAAATACAGCAAAATTTACCAATTTTAAATACACACAAAACAAAAATTTTTCATTTAATCATTGAAATAATCCAAAAAAAACAAGTAGTTCCCTGTTAAAGTTTAGGAAATGGAATCTCCCAGGGACTTGCTAAGAAACTGAGCAAACCAGGAGTAGAAGCTCCGAATCTAACAGAATAGGCTATCGCAAAAGGAATATAATATCTTCGCACCTCTAGATGTATACATGCACACAGTCAAAAGGCTAGCTGTCAGGAATGTTGGCCAATATATTCTAAAGCTTCTTCCAAATCCAGCCATTTATAAACATGGGTGATCAGTACAGACACCATGAAAAGATTCTGTATGAATGATCCTCTAGAATGCCAGGCTCATAAGGGGAAGAAACTTGTCTTTCTTCACTGCTATGTTTCAGTCCCTAAAACAGTTATCTGGCATATAATACATGCTCAATAAATACTTGCTAAATATAAAATAACTCCCCTAACCACACATAACGCTGCTCTGTAATAAATACAAAATACACAGCACTATTAGATAATAAAGGACCTCACTGCATGAAGTACCTAGCAACTAAAAAGTCTGATAAACACAAAATCCATTCTTAAACCTGCATCATACACTTAATATCTATCTAAAGCACTGAAATTTAGACCTAATCAGTCAAAAAAGCAAATTTACCTGCAAAAAATATAAACATTTGTCAAACCTAACATATTTCATTTAAAGTAAAATATAAACTCTTACAAGATATAGAAGCTAGATATGGTGAAACTGAGTGTTCAATCTTGATATCTCTGCTTAACACATCAATTAGCACTATAAGTGTGCTGCAACCCTCCAAGAATGAAGAGATTTATACAGCTGTTTTGGTTTAAAGGCAAACGCATCTCTACTGGAATCACATCTTTATAAACATTAGCCTGACGCTTCAAGAAGATCTAATTTTACAGGTACACAAACTGTATTCAACATAACCACGCTCAGCAGCTGCTTGGCATTACTGAAAAGAGCAACAGAAAAAAAAAAAAAAAAACACGACATTTTCCAATACCCTAAACTATAAAGCCTAGAATTCCTACACATCTAAGGGAATTTAAGAACATGAAATATCCTCAGAAGTTACTTTCAATTTATTTTGCTTAAGATATGAATTTATATCAAGGCACACGCTGTTTTTGGAGAACAGTATTATATAACAGGTAAGGCTTAACAGCTGCATAAAAGAATTACTCCAATTTCACTAGATCAAATTATACTTTTCAAAGATACTTGAACAAAAATCCTGATACTTAAAGGTCCAGTTAACTTTAATGTAAATAATTTAAATAGCAGGTAGTGTAATAGTGTAAGAAACGTTCAGTACTAAGTCATTCTCTCGGTCACTATACTGGATCACAGCAACTAGACTGTATTTAAATGACGTTATCAGCAACTGAGTGTCACACAAAACAAACAATGAAACCACAATCTCGCCATTTTTTTCTTTCTAAAACCAGGACTGGAAGGTCAGGTGAAAAAACTGTTCCACACAAGAATATAAAATAAGTATCTTCAGAATTTATAACCATGAGCTTTCACTTCAGCTGTTTCACATACTGAAACAACGAACTTTACAGAAAGGCTGCTTCTCCCATCGCTGTACTCCTCATATGCAACATATGCAACCCACACTTAACTTTGACATCAGCACCTGGTGCCAACTCTCCTTTACAATATTTACTCCCTAAGCCGCAACCCAGTCCTACGTCTCCAGCAATGAAACCTTTTCTGAGAGCTTTCAAATTGTGCTAAATCCAACCACCTCTCGGTTTACCAAAGCAACTGGGCTGTAAAAAGCTAAGAGCAGTTTAGAGAAATCTGTTAATATATTAATGCAACAAGTTTAAAACTTTGAACTCCTCCCCAGAACCCTTCCTTTCCTGAGCGAGAAGAAAGAGTCTGCTGGACCTGTCGCTTTGTCCCCTCCAAACCCCCCACCAGGGGTCCCGGGCGCGCGAAAGCGCCCCTCCCCACCGGAAGCCCCGATCAAAGTGGGGTTTTTCGCCCCGCCCGCGGACCCGAATTTTGCGGAGTCTCATCACCTCCAGCCCAGCCTCCGGGCTCTGGCCAGCCCAGCCCATGACGGACGCTCGGGACGCCAAACTCACCTGATCACGGGGCTGTAGGGGCTCCGGGAGCGGCGCCAGCTGCTGCTGCTGTAGGGGCTGGGGGACACGTCGCCGCCGCGCTCGTAGGAGCTGTGGCGGCTGTAGCTAGGGGAGCGGCGGCGGCTGTAGGGGCTCGGGGAGCGGGCCAGCCGCCGCGAGTAGGGGCTGCTGCCACCTCCCGCCGGACTGGGAGACTTGCGGTTCCGCAGGCCCTGCGAGGCCCGGTGAGACACCGGGCTGTCGTCCCGGCCTCCCAGCGGGCTCAGGGACCGCTGCCGCCGCCTGTAGGCCTTGGGCTCGGTCTTGTCCTCCCGGTAGGCCTTGGGCGGCTCCTTATAGGCCGAAGGCGGTTCTTTGGACGATTTAGTCCGGCTCCGATGGGCCTTCGGGTCTCGGTCTTTGCGGCTGCTGCTGCTGCTGGACGTGGCCGAGGCGCTTTTCCGCCGGCCGCCGCTGCTGCTGCTGCTACCGCTCTTGCCGGCCTCGGCCCGCTCCTCGCCGCCGTGGCCGTGGCGGCTGCGGGACTTGGAGGCCTCGCCGCCGCCGCGCTGCCCGTCCCGCCGCCGGTGCTCGCGGTGGCGATCCTTGCTGCGGCCGCTGCTGCTGCGGCGGTCCCGGCGGGGCCTGCGCTCCGACCCCTCCCCGCGACGCTGGGTGCCGGAGGAGGAGGCCGGACTCCCGCCGCTGCCCCCCGTTCCCCCGGCAGCCGTCGCCGCCG
>SJXQ01000451.1:0-52969 GCA_006408695.1 Aepyceros melampus | reverse complement strand
TCTCCGCCTCCTGCCCGGCGCGGGGCCCGCGGCGCCGCTTCTGCCGCCCTCCTGCGCGCCTCTTGCCTCTCGCCAGCCGCTTGACCTCCAAAGGGGGGCCCGGGCTGAAGCAAGAGGAGGAGGCCGCGGCGGCGGCGGCTGCGGCGGCGGCCGTGCCGGGAGCAGCCAGGAAGAGCAGAGGCGGCGGGGGCGGCGGCGGTTGCAGGAGCTGCGGCTGCAGGAGCGGCAACAGCAGCGGCGGCTGCTGAGGGGACAGGAATCGCCTCCGTTTGCGGCGTTCCTCCAACTTCTTCTCCGCCCAGCTCAAGCCCCCGCCTCCCCCCAGCGCCGTGTCCGAGCTGCTCGGCATCGCCTAGAGCCCGCCGCAGAGCGCGGCGCGGGTGCGGCCTCCTCCCGGGTCAGATCCTGGCCATCTCCCCCGCCGGAAACGGGAACGGCGGCAGCAGTGGCGGAGGGACACCGAGCACCAGGGCCGTCCGCGAGAAGCGCCACGATAATCCGATCGGGACTTGGGTCCCTGGGTTCCAGGTCACAGTGGGGTACGTAGCGGCCTCCGGGCCCGAGGGCAGCAGGAATACCGGCGGTGGAGCTCCCGCTCGCTCTCGTCGTCGTAGCTTCAGCCGCAAAAACACCAGATGCGCCGGGCGCTGACCTGCGGGGGAGTCCGGAGTCCTCCAAGTGCCCCCCAAGGGTGGGGGAGCGGCCTCGGCTGCGCTCTCGGCTCCGGCAGCGCAACGCGGAAGTACCACCTTCGTCGCCGCTTCACTTCATCGCGCCCTGACGTTGGGTGCTAGTTCAGGGGAGGGGAGTGGGCGAGACAACAACACGCCTCCGCCGCCTCCTCCTCCTTCTCAGCGTCGACGTCGTCCTCCTGTAGTGGCGGCGACACACGGCGGGCGCCTCGGAAGTGGCCTGGGCCTGACAACAACTCCCGGCCTAAGGCCTCGCGCACTCTGCTGCCCGCAGGGACGGGCGGCGGGGCGGGGCGAGGCGGGGGCGACCCGGCTGCGGCTCACGGTTGGGCAGCGAGTGTGCGGGGCTGGGCGGGGGGCTGTTTCCGGGGAGATGGGGGCGGGGGGACGTTTCTGAGTCTGTGGCGGTGGGTAGGGGCCCTGACTTTCTTCTTCCTCCGCCGCCGCGCGCAGAAGTGGCGGTGCTGCCCTTTTCCTCCGCTACCCCCCTCCACGAGGAGGCTCCAGGAGTGCGCGGCCGGCCCGGCTCGCTCCTCCCCTTCCCTCTCCGCTCTTCGTCAGGAGGAGGAAGGACGACGGGACTTGCTGGTTGGGCCCTAACCTCCGCAACCCCTCCTTCTAGCCTCGCTCTGTCGGCCTTTCCCCACGGCCCTGACGTAAGGCCGGGAGCGCGCACGTACGTCGCGCTCCGAGAAAGCCGAAGGTGAGTGGTGTCAGGGGCAAAGGAGGCGGGAACAAAGTTACCGCGCACGGACGTGCTCGTTTCCGCCAAGCGGCTGTCTCCGGACCGGAAGTGGCGTAACGTAGAGAGACAGCTTCACTTCCGGTGAGGGTGGGACTCTGTGTAAAGAAGGGTTAAAGAAAGATTCCTGTTCCGCCTACTGCGGTCGCTGAAGAATCACAGTAATGGCACGTCTGTCGTGCCTGTTGCTTGCATCCAGCGCGCACTGCCGGCGCCAGATCGCCGCAGGTGCCGTACCGCTTGCTTGTTGAAAGGTCATGGCGAGAGCGAGAATCTGAAGATTCGGGAATCCACCCTTAATGGCTTTCTGGGCAGAGTAGTCACCCCGTCGTCTACCCTCAGCCAAACCCGGGAGTTGGAACGCTGCGAGAAGGGAAGAGAGGGCGCCCTGCAAAAGAGGGTGGAGGTGGCATTAGCTTAAACTATGTCATGTACACCCAAGTTCCAGGCCCCGTCTTAACCTAAAAACAGTTGTAAATCAGTGTGGAATTTTCATAGTGCTGAAGTTAAAAAAACAAATACGAGGAATAATGAAAAGTCAAGAGGGTCTCCGAATTATTACCAACGGCCTTGAAGTCAAAACACTCTGCTCAAATGAGAGTTGTCATCTGTCACTTCACCCTGTTTCACCTTAACTAAATCTGTGGGTCTGCAAAACGTAACCATTTAGTGATCTCAGGTCTCATTGCATTACCAGCCTTGTCTTTCAGTTATGGCCTGGGCACTTAAGACAATGAGATTAAAACTTAAATGACTTACTGTTTTGGGTTTTTTTTTAATTGGAGTATACAGTTGATTCACACTTGTGATAGTTTCTGGTGTATAGCAAAGTGAATCCGGTATACATATATCCATTCTTTTTAAGAATTCTTTTTCCTCACAGGTGTTTACAAAGTATTGAGTAGAGTTCCCTGTGCTATACCTTAACTGGCTTTTATTATGGTTGCAAAGAAAAGCTGAGTACTGCGTTGTGGTCACATGTAGTCACCCCTTTTCAAGTTTATTTGTTCAGCCCATCAGTTGGTTCTTGGTTCTTGAACACTTGATATCCGTCTTTCATTCATGCTTTAGTGTAAATAATTTCAATTGATTTGACACTAACACTGTATCAGTCTGGACTGATGTAAGATAAAATCAGACTGACCTAAAAGAAAATACAAAAGGTGTTTGCTGAAGGGTAGGTAATCTTGAAATCGGTTCATTTTCCAGGAGACCACACAGTAGGACCTACCATGTAGCCAGAAGGATGTGGTAAGCACATTGGGCAACTGAATAGTAAGGAGCGAGGTGCCTAAAAAACGTTTCTCCTTGGCAGTATTGCTGAGTGAATTCAGTATTCCTGAAGCCTAAACTAGTTAGCAAGCAGCTTTTCCCAAAAACTAGGATCAGCCTGCGCTATCATCCTACTTTGAAAGGCCTGGAATAATAGAACAAGGAGAGCAAAACAGGTTTATCTAGCAGTTCCTCACATGCAACAAATTTCATGTAAGAATATCATCTTCTATATTTGCAAAGAAAACTTGTTCCATAGAAAATGAGTAGCTTTCAATCTAGGTTGCAAACAGAAAACATGTACTAAAATATTTTTAATATTGTTCTGCCACCCTGTATGTTTATGTGAAGATCCATCTTGGCAGGGGTGGGGGTGAGGGGAAATGGGGAGAAGACCAACAAGTGAAGCACTTTGAGCTCCCCAAAGAGAGCTACTCTCATGCTTTGAAATGCTAATGATTAACAGGGTTCAAACTCCGCAAAAATGAGAAAGACCTTTATATTACAAGTCATATGTTTCTACAAGCTTGTCTACTTACCTTCATTGTGAAGAGACTTGCAATTGCCACTTGAGGCTATATTTTAGCCTTTTACTGTTTGTGTGTTATGTCATATTGTCTACTGGTTTTTAAAAGAGAAAAGGAGGTGGTAAGATTTTTTTTTTGTTTTCCTTATCTAATAGCTCATATCATACCATATCAACTGTTCTTAAAGTGTAGCCTGAAACTAAAACTTCTTCAATGAATCATGCAATCAAAACTATTTTCATAATAAGACATGATTTGTCTTTATTATACTCATTGTTTCATAAATCCACCATGGAGTTTTCCAGAGGCAACGTGACATGTGATCATACCATCATTCTGATGGCTAATGGAATGTGTGTCATATATTTTCTAGAATGTTCTTAAGTATTAGGTTTCTGAAATGTGTGAACATTTGAAATACCTGCCCAACTCAGTGAAACAAAATTTTCCAACTGAATAATGGATGATGTTACAAAATTACCGGTTAAAAGATTCATTCAAAGTGCAGAACAGACTGATGAGCTTTAATGTAACAGAACAAAAAGTTAATTGATATGATTTCAGATCTCAATTTATAATAAACCTTTAAGAAACTACTGTGGAGTTTTGGTGTAGTATCAAAGAATAACCATAATTATCTAGAAAAGCTATTAAAATACTCCCTCACTTTTCCAACATTGTATCTTATTCATACTTTTCTACCATAACAAATTGCAACAAATTCAGCCCTATTAAACCAGTCAAAAAAGAGATCTGTAAAAAGGTAAAACATGAACCCTCTAACAGTTTTTCTTTTATAAAGATGTTTCTTTCATTTAAATATGTTAGTTGTTTTACTATATGATGAAGTCATCTAAATGAAAAAGATAATTTTTTGGCCACATGGAGTGGCTTGAGGGATCCTAGTTCTTTGACCAAGGGTCCAGTCCAGGCCCTTGACAGTGAAAGTGTGGAGTCTTAAGCACTGTACTGCCAGGGAGTTCCCTAAATGAATATTTTTAAATTGCCGTCTATTTTTATTTCTAATATCAATAGATATAACTCATATAAACTAAAGCTTTTTTGTGGTGCTCAAAAAAATTTTTAAGTGTAAAGGGATCTTCAGATCAAAACCTTTAAGAAATATTACATAAAATCATTAAAATTCCAGTTCTTTCATTCATGCTTCTGATGGTACAAACAGTTCACAGACAAGTCATGCACTATAATTCCAGAATCTTCCTTGTAACAATTTCTGCAGTGTCTTTCAACATTGCTCTTCCTTTAGAGGGGTTGGATGTTTAATTTTCAATTGGGTTTTTCTCAGTCTTGAAAAACTTAACCTCTCTTAATTTCAGCCCACTATCCTTTATCATAAAGAATATCAAGCTTAGTATTGTTAGAGAAAAACAAAGCCAAAAGAATAAAACTTTTCAATTCAATAGTAAAATCAAATATTGGCTAGTATCTCCTGAATATTTACTGTGTGTCAGGCTTTGTGCTAAGTGCTTTATATTTCTCGTGTAATTGTCTCAACTGCATCTAAGGGGCTTCCCAAGGGGCACAGTGGTAAAGAATCCACCTGCCAATGCAAGAGACTTGGGTTCAGTCCCTTAGCAGGGAAGATCCCATGCAGTAGGAAATGGCAATCAGCTCCAGTACTCTTGCCTGGAAAATTCCGTGGACAGAGAAGCATGGCAGGCTACAGTCCATGGGGTCTCAAAGAATCTAACACAACTAAGCAGGTGAGCATGCACGCTCGCACCTGCATTTAAAAATAGGATGACCATAGTCCTCAGCCTGCCTGGAGTGGTCCTTGTTTGTGCCACATGTACAAGCATAACTATTAATACTACCCCCCTTCCAATATGCGGCTTCCCTGGTGGCTCAGACGGTAAGCATCTGCTTACAATGTGGGAGAACAGGGTTCGATCCCTGGGTCAGGAAGATCCTCTGGAGAAGGAAATGGCAACCCACCTCAGTACTCTCATCTGGAAAATTCCATGGATGGAGGAGCCTGGTAGGCTACAGTCCATGATATCTCAAAGAGTCGGACATGACTGAGCAACTTCACTCACCCCAGAATATAAATTTTTCAAGTTGGGACATAAATTATCTGATCACCTTTCCCATAAAAAGTACTATCAACAGTTTACAAATTAGGAAACCAAGGCATAGAGAGATTGAGTGTCTTGCCCAAAGTATACTGCTAGTTAATGTGGATCTGGGATCCTAAAGAATATCGAGCTGTTCCACAATGATAGTGCTCCTGAGATTTATGTTGAACCCGACTATAGTAACATATTCCAGAATAAAAGAAAATAACACACAAAATCTTATGATAAAATTTTAAGTTCAGTTT
Organism: Aepyceros melampus; assembly: GCA_006408695.1. Lineage (NCBI taxonomy): Eukaryota > Metazoa > Chordata > Mammalia > Artiodactyla > Bovidae > Aepyceros > Aepyceros melampus. The sequence goes on along the minus strand of SJXQ01000451.1, from coordinate 47,395 downwards.
CAGTAGTAAAACACTAATGTGATACGTGTGTTCTTCCCACCCTCATCTTTTACACAGTTCAGAGGCCCACAATTTGCAGAAAAGCAATGCTGTGTGTGCGCGCTTGTGTGTTGGAGGTGGTAGGGGAGCAGTTCTTGCTGGTTCAATAAAGCTGAAGGATGCCTATTTATAAAACAGGAATGATGGGTGAAACTAAGAGGCTTTCCTGATAGGGATTCTCCCTGATCATAAGGAAAGAACACTATTTTTGATGGCTGTATAAGTGTGCCTGGCTTAAAACTACATCTCCCAGCACTTCTTGCAGATGAAGGACGTGAACATACTATGCAGTCTTGGCCAATGAAATCTAAGTGGAAGTTGTTGGATGAGATTTCTGAGAATACTTTCTTAAAATGGAAGGCCAATTTACCTGATCTTGCCTTTTCTTTTTATTTACAACTGGATCTCAAATGCAATACTGGAGCTTGAGCAACCATCTTGTAACTACAAAGGAACAAGCACATGTTAAGGATGGCTGGGTTAAGAAAAGAGAGAAAGACCTAGCTCTCTGAGAACATTTCAGTTCAGTTGCTCAATTGTGTCCAACTCATTGCAACCCTATGGAGTACAGCACACCAGGCTTCCCTGTCCATCACCAAGAGCTTACTCACACCATGAGCTTACTCAAACTCATGTCCATTGAGTCGGTGATGCCATCCAACCATCTCATCCTCTGTCGTCCCCTTCTCCTCCTGCCCTCAATTTTTCCCAGCATCAGGGTCTTTTTCAATGAGTTAGTTCTTTGCATGAGGTGGCCACAATATTGCAGCTTCAGCATCAGTCCTTCCAATGAATATTCAAAATTGATTTCCTTATGATTGACTGGTTTGATTTCCTTGCAGTCCAAGGGACTCTCAAGAGTCTTCTCTAACACCACAATTCAAAAGCATCACTTCTTTGGTGCTCAGTTTTCTTTATGGTCCAATTCTTACACCCCTACATGACTACTGGAAAAACCATAGCTTTGACTAAATGGACCTTTGTTGGCAAGGTAATATTTCTGCTTTCTAATATGCTGTCTAGGTTTGTCATAGCTTTTCTTCCAAGGAGCAAGTCTCTTTTAATTTTATGGCTGCAGTCACCATCTGCAGTGATTTTGAAGCCCAAGAAAATAAAGTCTGTCACTGTTTCCATTGTTTCCCCATCTATTTGCCATGAAGTGATAGGACCAGAGCCATGATCTTAGTTTTCGGAATGTTGAGTTTTAAGCCAGCTTTTTCACTCTCCTCTTTCACTTTCATCTAGAGGCTTTCATTCCTCTTTGCTTTCTGCCATAAGGGTGGTGTCATCTGCATATCTGAGTTATTGATATTTCTCCCGGCAATCTTGATTCCAGCTTGTGCTTCATCAAGCCTGGCATTTCACATGATGTACTCTGCATATAGGTTAAATAAGCAGGGTGACAATATATAGCCTTGACGTACTCTTTTCCCAATTTGAAACCAGTCTGTTGTTCCATGTCAAGTTTTACTTGTTGCTTCTTGACCTGCATAGACATTTCTCAGGTGGCAGGTAAGGTGGTCTGGTATTCCCATCTCTTGAAAATTTACTGTAGTTTGTTGTGATCCACACAAAGGCTTTGGCATAGTCAATAAAGCAGAAGTAGATGTTTTTCTGGAACTCTCTTGCTTTTCCCATGATCCAACAGATGTTGGCAATTTGATCTCTGGTTCCTCTGCCTTTTCTAAATCCAGCTTGAACATCTGGAAGTTCACAGTTCATATACTGCTGAAGCCTGGCTTAAAGAATTTTGAGTATTACTTTACTAGTGTGTGAGATGAGTGCAATTGTGCAGTAGTTTGAGCATTCTTTGTCTTTGCCTTTCTTTGGGATTGGAATGAAAACTGACCTTTTCCAGTCCTGTGGCCACTGCTGAGGTTTCCAAATTTGCTGGCATATTGAGTGTAGCACTTTCACAGCATCATCTTTTAGGATATGAAATAGCTCCAGTAGAATTCCATCACCTCCACTAACTTTGTTCATAGTGATGCTTCCTAAGGCCCGCTTGAGTTCACATTCCAGGATGTCTGGCACTAGGTGAGTGATCACACCATCATGGTTATCTGGATCATGAAGATCTTTTTTGTATCATTCTGTGTATTTTTGCCACCTCTTAGCATCTTCTTCTTCTGTTAGGTCTATACCATTTCTGTCCTTTATCGAGCCCATCTTTGCATGAAATGTTCCCTTGGTGTCTCTAATTTTCTTGAAGAGATCTCTGGTCTTTCTCATTCTGTTGTTTTCCTTATTTCTTTGCATTGGTCACTGAGGAAAGCTTTCTTATCTCTCCTTGCTAGTCTTTGGAACTCTACATTCAGATGGGTATATCTTTTTCTCCTTTGCCTTTAGCTTCTCTTCTTTTCTCAGCTATTTGTAAGGCCTCCTCAGACAACCATTTTGCCTTTTTGCATTTCTTTTTCTTGGTGATGGTCTTGATCACTGCCCACAGTATGATGTCACGAACCTCCCTCCATAGTTCTTCAGGCACTCTATCTATCAGATCTAATTCCTTAAATCTGTTCTATCAGATCTAATTCCTTAAATATGTTTGTCACTTCCACTATATAATCATAAGAGATTTGATTTAGGTCATATTGAATGGTCTAGTGGTTTTCCCTACTGTCTTCAATTTGAGTCTGAATTTGGCAATAAGGAGTTCATGATCTGAGTCACCATCAGCTCCTGGTCTTGTTTTTGCTGACTGTGTATAGTTTCTCCATCTTTGGCTGCAGAGAATATAATCAGTCTGATTTTGGTATTGACCATCTGGTGATGTCCATGTGTAGAGTCTTCTCCTGTGTTGAGAGTGTTTGCTATGACCAGTGCATTCTCTTGGCAAAACTCTATTAGCCTTTCACCTGCTTAATTTTGTACTGCAAGGCCAAAGTTGCCTGTTCTCCAGGTATCTCTTGACTTCCTACTTTTGGATCTGCCAAATCAACCCTCGACCAATAAAGACATAAAACTGGTAATATGATTATGCCACTATTTTTTCCAATTTCATTACAGATAAACTAAATTCCTCAATATCACCAGGGCTTCCCTGGTGGCTCAGACCGTAAGGAATGTGGCTGCAGTGCAGGAGACCCCAGTTTGATCCCTGGGTCACAGTGATGCCCTTGAGAAGGTCATGGCAAGCCTCCAGTAGTCTTGCCTGGAGAATTCCATGGACAGAGGAGCCTGGTGGGCTACAGTCCATGGGGTCACACAGAGTCAGATACAACTGAGCACACACACATAAATATTACAATGTGAACCCCATGCTCCCATTCTACTTCAATGATGGGTATCATTAATGACAGCATTCTTTCCTGCTCATCCTAAACATAGCCTCAGAATCCATCTCAACATAAGTGTCTAAAACCCACATCACCCGGCAGCTCAGGCTTGAGAAGCACATGGGCCAAGTGTGCTTCTGCAACTAAGTGTGGTTCACCAGAAAGGCAAATGATCTGCAGTGCTTATTCCCAATGAGAGGATTGTGAGGCTACTGTGTCTCCTTTCTTTGAGAGACCAGCATCTTTTTCTCTGGCCTTAGGGCCAGATTTTTGGCATCCCAAACTATGAGGACCCTCACTTGACTATGCTGTACCCTTCAATCTCTTTCTGTGAGGGTAAAACCTTTCCTTCATGTCTATCACCATTCTGGGCTTTCCCATACCTTCAAATTGAGGTGCCTTCCCAGGAATGGAAGTCGAAGGAAAGGAAAGAGTTAGGGGGGACACTTTGGAGTCTCTACCAGGGTTTTTGGGATTAAGTTCTCATTCATTCTGAAAGGAACTGGCAACACAGAGGGTGTGGGCACAAGGAGTTTTGGGGAACTGGCTGGAGGGAAGGTGAAGTTCAGTGATGCTCCTGATTATAAACCCCAAATCATTCATCACTTTGTTCTTAAATAAAGCATGGGACATAGACATACACAAAGCAATGTATACCAGAATAAAAGAAAATATAACACAGGACTTGCCTTGTGGTCCAGTGTTAAGACCTCCTGCTTTTACTGCAGGGGGCACAGGTTTCATCCATGGTCGGGAACTAAGATACTGCTGCATGCTGTGTGGCAAAGCCAAAAAACCTTTTTACAAAAGAAAGAAAAGAAAATACAACACAAAATTTGCAATAAAACTTAAGGTCTTCACTAGTGAAACTCTGGAGCAATGTGTCACTCCCAAGCTCATCTTTCACACAGTTTCAGAAGCCTATAACCTCTGAATCAGAAATGATACCAGTAATGAAATTATTTTTCATGCTTGTTCTGAAGCAATTTTTCCTATTTGGAGCATTGCTTGGTCAAAAAATTTAGGATTCATACCCTGACACAAAACTACACATGTTAGTTATGGTGTATTAGTTATGCCTTAGTTATAGAGACAGATGAATACATTGAATTATGTCAAGATTTACAGGATATGTAATTTACTGGAATCAATATTTTGTTAATGTTTAATTTCACAAGAATACTTATGTACTCTTCATTCAGTTCAGTTCAATTCAGTCACTCAGTTGTGTCTGACTCTTTTGAGACCCCATGAATTGTAGCACGCCAGGCCTCCCTGTCAATCACCAACTCCCGGAGTTCACTCAAACTCACGTCCATCGAGTGGGTGACGCCATCCAGCCATCTCATCCTTTGTCATCCCCTTCTCCTACTGCTCCCAGTCCTTCCCAGCATCAGAGTCTTTTCCAATGAGTCAGCTCTTCTCATGAGGTGGCCAGAGTACTGGAGCTTCAGTTTTAGCATCATTCCTTCCAAAGAAATCCCAGGGCTGATCTTCAGAATGGACTGGTTGGATCTCCTTGCACTCCAAGGGACTTGCAAGAGTCTTCTCCAACACCACAGTTCAAAAGCATCAATTCTTTGGTGCTCAGCTTTCTTCACAGTCCAACTCTCACATCCATACATGACTACTGGAAAAATTATAGCCTTAACTAGATGGACCTTTGTTGGCAACGTAATATCTCTGCTTTTGAATATGCTATCAAGGTTGGTCATAACTTTCCTTCCAAGGAGTAAGCATCTTTTAATTTCATGGCTGCAGTCACCATCTGCAGTGATTTTGGAGCCCCAAAAAATACAGTCTGACACTGTTTCCACTGTCTCCCCATCTATTTCCCATGAAGTGATGGGGCCAGATGCCATGATCTTCGTTTTCTGAATGTTGAGCTTTAAGCCAACTTTTTCACTCTCCTCTTTCACTTTCATCAAGAGGCTTTTTAGCTCCTCTTCACTTTCTGCCATAAGGGTGGTGTCATCTGCATATCTGAGGTTATTGATATTTCTCCCGGCAATCTTGATTCCAGCTTGTGCTTCTTCCAGCCCAGCGTTTCTCATGATGTACTCTGCATCTAAGTTAAATAAGCAGGGTGACAATATACAGCCTTGACGTACTCCTTTTCCTATTTGGAACCAGTCTGTTGTTCCACGTCCAGTTCTAACTGTTGCTTCCTGATCTGCATATAGGTTTCTCAAGAGGCAAGTCAGGTAGTCTGGTATTCCCATCTCTTTCAGAATTTTCCACAGTTTATTGTGATCCACATAGTCAAAGGCTTTGGCATAGTCAATAAAGCAGAAATAGATGTTTTTCTGGAGCTCTCTTGCTTTTTCAATGATCCAGCAGATGTTGGCAATTTGATCTCTGGTTCCTCTGCCTTTTCTAAATCCAGCTTGAACATCAGGGAGTTCACGGTTCACGTATTGCTGAAGCCTGGCTTGGAGAATTTTGAGCATTACTTTACTAGCATGTGAGATGAATGCAGTTGTGCAGTAGTTTGAGCATTCTTTGGCATTGCCTTTCTTTAGGAGATAGATATTCAGGAATATTTGGAAGTATGACTACAGAACAATACTTTAAATTTCTAATTACATCCACTAAGACTTGACAGAGAAAGCATAAACAAGTAAGCCATTTATGTAGTGTTCAAAGTTCTCTTAATAAGGTCATTATAGCCTTAAAATACACTATTGGTGATATAGATCAAAGGAAATAACGTCTATAGAACTTTTTTAACTGACCACATGAATCTTATTTTGTGTTCATAGTACTTCAATAAAATTATTAGAATCTAATAAAATTTTTAGGATCAATTGATTCATCCTTATATTTATGATCAGATGATTTTCAACAAGGGTGCCAAGACAATTTGATGGGGAAGAATAGTCCATTCAACAAATGGTTATGATGCAGATGATTATTGTTGATTGATGAAAACAACTGTTCAGCCCCTCTCCATTTCCCTTTTCCCCATTATCGGAATATAAATTATAGCAATGAAAAAAAATGTTGCCTGAACAACCTGATAGCCACATGCAAAAGAATGAAGCTGACCCCAGCCTCATGCAATATACAGAAATTAGCTCAAAATGGATAAGAGACTTAACATAAGAGCTAAAATAAAAAGCTCTGAGAAGTAAACATAGTGTTAGTCACTCAGTCATGCCAGACTCTTTGCGACCCCATGGACTGCAGCCCACCAGGCTCCTCTGTCCATGAGATTTTGCAGGCAAGGATATTGGAGTGGGTTTGCCATTTCCTTTTCCAGGGGATCTTCCCAACCCAGGGATCGAATGCCGGGTCAACTGCACTGCAGGCATATTCTTTACCGAGTGAGCTACAAGGGAAGCCCCTATATTTCTTTGAGCACCTTATTTTGGAGGAGGTGGCAAGAATACTGGAGTGGGTTGCCATTCCCTTCTCCAGGAGATCTTTCCCACCTAGGAATTGAACCCAGGTCTCCCGCACTGTAGGCAGACGCTTTACCATCTGAGCCACCAGGGAAGTAAACTTAGGAATAAATATTTGCAATCTTGGGTTACACAAAACCTCAAATGAGACATCAAAAGCACAGATGACAAAAGGAAAAATAGATGAATTGGACTTATCAAAATTAAAAAGCTTGTGTTGCTTCAAATGACACCATCAAGAAAATTAAAAAGACAGCACATATATCTTTCAAATTATTTATACAGTAAGGGATTTGTACGTAGGATATGTAAAGAACCTCTGCAACTCAATAATGGAAAGATAAATAGCCCAATTTTAAAATGGTTAAAGGATCTGAATAGATATTTCTCAAAAGAAGACATACAAATTGTTACAAAAGAAAGTTGAAATAATGCTCAGTAACATTTAGCCATTAAGGAAATTAGGGCTTTCCAGATGGCTCAGTGGTAAAGAATCTGCCTGCCAGGAAGGCAATGAGGGTTCTATCCCTGGGTCAGGAAGATCCCCTGGAGAAGGAAATGGCAACCCAATCCAGTATTCTTGCCTGGGAAATCCCGTGGACAGAAAAGACTGGCAGGCTACAGTTCGTGGGGTTGCAAGGAGTCGGACACAACAACTAAACAAACAACAACAAAAAAAAATTAAGGAAATTCATATAAAAAAACACAATGAGATACCACTTTAAAACACCAGGATGGGCACTCTTTCCTCCCTGCTTCCAAGAAAAGAAGGAACAATGGTTGTGCCGGAAAGGGCCGAGGCTACATGCAGCCTGTTCACTGCGCTAACTGTGCCCGATGCGTGCCTGAGGGTAGGCCAGTAAGAAGTTAGTCATTCAGAACAGCTTAGAGGCCACAACTGTCAGGGACACTTCTGAAGCGAGTGTTTCAATGCCTATGTGCATTCCAAGCTGTATGTGAAACTACATTACTGTGTGAGTTGTGCCATTCACAGCAAGATAGTTCGGAGTCCTGGGGAAGCCAGAAAGGACTCCCCACCTCAATATAGACCTGCGCGTGCTGCCCCACGTCCTCCACCAAAGCCCTTGTAAAGAGGCAAGTCCTTAAAGACTGAAGAAATACTGTCTGCAAAGACAATAAAATGGAAAATATACTATGAGAAAAACAAAACAGGGTGGTTATAATCAATAGACAAGTTTCGGAAAACCACACCAAACTGCAATATGCTGAGACTTCTGCTTAAAACTCTTCACGTGCTCGCAATTGCATCCCAACTGCGTCTAGGAAAAAGGCTAACACCATCAGAAGTTCACATTACTCTGAATGATTCAAGTCCCACTTATAGTTCCAGACTTATCTGCTCAAACTCTGCACTTTAGTCATCTGGAGCTTCTCTTCAGTTCTTTCAAAGTACTGTTCATCTCTCAATGCTGGGCCTTCACACGGGCTGGTCACACTATGTGAAACACTTAACCCCGCCCCCCCCCAATTCCTACCTCTCAACTAGGTCTAATTTTTACATTTTCAAACATAAATTTACATATTCAAATATCATTTGAACTTTTCTCTGACACCCCTCACCACTACCATCACTAAGGTTGGAATAAATTTTCCTTTTTTATATTCCCAATGAATAATGTCCTTCTTCATCAAGCATGTACTATAGTCTTCTCTTTCCTGGCCTGTATCCTTCAATAGACTGTAGGTTGTAGCACAATAGAAACAATGTCTATTCATCCTCATATCAAGCCTCCCACAATATTTGGTACCTGTAAGTTTCTTAATGGATAGTGGGAAAATTAATGAATAGATTTTTTTTTTTAAAGATCTTTTGATGTGGACCATTTTAAACTCTTTATTGAATTAGTTACAACATTGCTTCTCTTTTATGTTTTGTTTTTTGGCCCCTGAGGCATGTAGGATCTTAGCTCCCTGATCAGGGGTCACACTCACACCTCCTGTCATTGGAAGATGAAGTCTTAACCCCTGGACCCCAGGGAAATCCCTAAAGAATGGATTGATTTTGCTGATTCATCAATTAAAATACTTCTGTTGAAAGTAACAGCTACTATAACAATCTTAAAGGAATTTATTTGAAGGGTAAAAAGGGCTTATGAATTGACAAGAAATTGTAATACCAGTCTTGAAAAATGGGTAAAGAGCTGGGTAACTCCAGCAGCCAAGAAGCTGGAAAATGTTAGCAACGAATAGCCCAGTAGACTGAGAGGGACACAGTCACCTTTTTTAATACGATCCTGTTGCTGCCTCTGTAGGATTCCACCTCAAATTCTCTTGGAGATAATTTCCCCACTGTGGGAATTGCCCCTTCATCTCTGTGTCACTTGATCAAGATTTACGTTTCTGGAAAAGCGATCATTGGCTAATGATCATGTGCCATGCCCAGGTTGCTGAAGACGAGGAATACCAGGTCAGGGCCTGTCACACGTCCAGAGAGGGAATGAGGGCATGCCTCTCACTAGGACGGTGGGGAATTCCCTCACACAGGAAGAAGGGTTGGATACAGTGAAGCTAAGAAAGTACAGCTGTCTGCTACAGCTGTCTAGAACTAAAGCAAAATATGTGTTTCCACACAGAATAGTTTGTTTTGGTGCCATGTGTGTATTTAGGGCCTCTAGAGTGGCTTAGAAAGTAATAAAAACACATGAATTGAGTGTGATGTTTTTAGAGAAACATAATCTTTATCCTGTAGTCAAGTGGAATATTCAGTAATTCAGATATGGTTATGCGAGAAGTTTTACTTAATGAAGTGCTCAGTTAAGGATAGAAAAAGAAATTACAAAATAAACATTTAAAACATGAACTGAAAAGCACTTAAAGCACTTTTAGTTGCAGCAGGCAAAAGTTATGCGGGACTCCCATCTCAATTACAACACAGAATTCTACCTTTCTGTGAAAATAGTAATCGACCTAGAAATCCAAAAGGCTTTGAAAGTCACTCAATAAATTTTTAAATGTCTGTAGGAGTCTTGGGGAAACCTTGTGGTAATTAATGTTTGTCAAGAATGCAACAGGAATTCAGGGTTATAGAGACAAGATGAAGGATTTTTCTCAGATATGGATGAAATAAAGCATCTAAGAAAAAAAAAAAATGTCCAATGTAAAACCTGAAAAAGCAGGAGTGAAAAAGAAATACGCATCCACACAAAACCCTGCACATCAACGTTTATGCAGCTTTATTCATAATTCTCAAAATTTGGAAGCAACCAAGATGCTCTTCAATAAGTAAGTGGGTTAACTGTAGTACATACTGACAATGGAATATTACTTAGCAATAAAAAAGAATTGAATTACCAAGTCTCACACACACACACACAACACACACACACACACACACACACAAAACATGGAGGAAACTTAGGTATGTATTGCAAAGTGAAATAAATCAATTTGAAAAGGCTCACAATATTTATTTCAACTATATGACATTCTGGAAAAGGCAAAACCAGAAATAGTAAAAAGATTAGGGGTTCAGAGCAAGGGAGGGATTCACAGGTGGAGCAAAAAGATATTTTTAAGGAAGTGAAATTTGTTTTATATGATATTGTAAAGGTAGATACCTATCATTGTACATTGGTCAAAATCCATAGAATGTATAACAAGAAGAGTAAACCCTAATATAAACTTTAGTTGGATTTTAGTTAATAAAAATGTATCAATATTGGCTCATTAATTGTAACAAATGTACTGCACTAATATAAGATGTTAATAGAAGAAACTGGGCATGGGGTATATATGAGAAGTTTCAGCTCAAGTTTCCTACAACTGCTTTTTATCTTTTAAAAGTATATTAATTTTTTCAAGACTAATGCATGTACAATTATAATTTTGAAATACTATAAACTTCTTAGCTGCATTTATCATAGTATCTACCAAATTAATAAACACTGGTATTTTCTTCACAAGTGGTAGGTGAAATACTTACTAAGGAATAAAATGAAGTAGATGGACATAAATACACAAGTAACTCTTCACTGACTATACATTAGCCAGCCTCCAAGATGATCACCAATGATCTTCATGACCTTTTATTGTTGTTTTAAGCCCCTAAATTTTGTGGTATTTTTAATGCAGTAATAGATAATGGATACACTGACTTTCAATGAGGATTCAATCAATGGATGCACATCAAGAAGGAAAAGTCTTGAGGATAAATGAACAATTTTGGATTTACAGGACTTTGGAGAGGTTTTGACTTAGGTGTAGGAAGTTTACAGAAGGGGGGAATCATTCTGTAATGATTTCAAGGTCTATAGGGAACCAACCACTCCTGCCCACTCCCTGAAACACAAAACACATAAATGTTGGCAGCTAGGTGGTTACACCTGGGTGGGTGGTGGGGTGTAATATAGATATATATAACATATATAGTATATTATATATTATAATATTTTTAATGCAGTAATAGATAATGGATACACTGACTTTCAATGAGGATTCAATCAATGGATGCACATCAAGAAGGAAAAGTCTTGAGGATAAATGAACAATTTTGGATTTACAGGACTTTGGAGAGGTTTTGACTTAGGTGTAGGAAGTTTACAGAAGGGGGGAATCATTCTGTAATGATTTCAAGGTCTATAGGGAACCAACCACTCCTGCCCACTCCCTGAAACACAAAACACATAAATGTTGGCAGCTAGGTGGTTACACCTGGGTGGGTGGTGGGGTGTAATATAATATATATAACATATATAGTATATTATATATTATATAGTATATAAGTATATTATATAATAGTGTATTATAAAAATAGTATATTGTATATATATATTACATATATATAGTGACAAATGTATAATGCATATTAAGCACCATACAAAATAAAACAAAAACAGTTATTTGCAAAAACACAAGTTTCCTCCTACCTCTTTGAAATCAGACTCTACCTTCACCAGTCCCAGGCAACTAGCTATAAATTAAATTTCATATTGTAGAATTTCTGATGAATTGAATCATACATAGGGTATGTGGTTTTCTCTTGCTTAGCATAATGTTTTTGAGGTTCATCAAGTTGTAGCTTATATCAGTATCAATGTATCAGCTTGTATTCATTTCATTTTCTTGTGAGCAGTACTCCATTGTATGGATATACCACATGTCACCTGTGGTTGGACGTTCCAGGTGTTTGCAGTTCGGGACTACTATAAATAAGACTCTATAAGGCTCATGAACAAGTCTTCCCTGGTGGCTCAAACAGTAAAGAGTCTGCCTGCAGTGTGGGAGACCTGGGTTCAATCCCTGGGTTGGGAAGATCCCCTGGAGAAGGAAACGGCAACCCACTCCAGTATTGTTGCCTGGAGAATTCCATGGACAAAGGAGCCTGGCAGGCTACAGTCCATGGGGTCTGAAAGACTCAGACATGACTGAGCAACTAACACACACACATGCAGGGTTCATGTAGCCACCACTGAAGTATCGTGCAAAATAGTGTTGCTGTCCTAAAAAGATCCCCTGTGCTTCACCCTATTCAACCGTTTCTTGCTCCCCTTAAGCCTCTGGCAGTTGCTGCAGTTTTACTTTCCCAGATTATAATGGAAATCACACAGTGTTTAGTCTTTTCAGACAGGCGTCTTTCACTTAGCAATGTGCATTTAAAATTGATCTGCGTCTTTTCATGGCTCAATGGCTCTTTTTATCACTGAAAAATATTCCACTGCACAGATGTATCTCAGTTTGGTTGTCCTTTCACCTATTGAAGATATCTTGGTTGTTCCCAGTTTGGGTTGTTTATGAACAAAGCTGATGATACAGTCATTTGTGTGCAGGTTTCTATGTAGACATAAAATTTCAGTTCAGTTGGGTAAATACTTGGGAGTGCAACTGCTGAATCATATGGTAAGATTATGTTTAGACTATTTTTAACTTTGTAAGAAACTGCCACCGTGTACCATTTTCCATTCCCGTTAGTAATAAATGAGCGTTCCTATTCTCTACATCCTCTCCAGCAACACATCCGACAATAGCTACGTAGCTGTATCTCCTTGTTTCATTTATGTATCTATTTATCTTTGGCTATGCTGGGTCTTCACTGCTGTGCCGGCTTTTCTCTCGTAGTGACAAGCGGGGGCTTACTCTCTAGTTGCGGTGCTCAGGCTTCACATTGGGTGGGATACCTTGTACAGCACGGGTTTCAGGTGCTCAGCAGCACAGGGGCTCAGGAGTTATGGCTCCCGGGCTCTAGAGTACAGGCCCAATAGTTGTGGCGCGCGGGCCTAGCTGTTCTGTGGCATGTGGGATCTTCCCGGATCAGGGTTCAAACCCATTTCTCCTGCATTGACAGATTCTTTACTACTGAGCCACTAAGGAAGCCCTCACTGAGTTTTTAATTTGAAGTTCCCTAATGACAAAGGCTAAGGAGCATTTTTCATATGCTTATCTGATATGTGTGTATCTTCTCTGATGTGTTCTTTTTATATCTGTTCCCCATTTTTGAAAATTGGGTTGTTTTCTTATTGTTGAGCTGTAAGATTCTTAGTGTATTGGTGATATAAATCCTTTATCAATTATGAATTTTGTAAATATTTTTTGCCTGAGTCTGGTCTTTTGGTCTTGTTTAGTCGCTTAAATATTTAATGTTTCACTTAAATATTTACAAAAACAATATTCTGTAAATTTTTTTGTGTGTCTGAGTCTGGTCTTTTGATTCTCTTTCACAGAACAGACGTATTCAATTTTTATAAAGGACAACTTATGAAGTTTTTCTTTTAAGGATCATGCTTTGTTGTATATAAACATTTATCACCAAACCTAAGGTCATCTATATTTTCTCATTTGTTGTCACCAGAAATTTTGTAGCTTTGTATTTTAAAGCTAGGTCCATGACCCATTTTTAGTTAATTTTCATGAAAGGTGTGCAAAAGTGGTTTTTTTTTAATATTCCATTTTATTTCAGTTTGTTGCTAGTATTTAGAAATAGTTATTATGCCTTAATGATAATTTTGTGTCCTTCAGAGAATTTGTTCATTTCATCTGACTTGTGGAATTTATTGGCATAAAGTTCTTCAAAATTTTACTTTACATCTTTCGATGTGTGCTGTGGTCTCTCCTCTTTCAACCCTGTTATTTTAAATTTATGCTATCTCTTTTCATTTTTTAATCTTTTTAGCTAGTAGCTTATCATTTTTGTTCATCTTTTATAGAGTTAACTTTTAGCTTTTCATTTTTGTTTCTCCACTTTCTATTTCATTGACTTCTACTTTTATCTTTACTAGTTCTTTCCTCCAGCTTACTTTGGGTTTAATTTACTCTTTACTAGCTTCTTAAAGACAAAGCAAGATGATTGATTTTAGATCTTATTTTTTTCTTCACAGAATTTTTAAAATTGAAGAAGAGTTGGTATACAATGTTGTGTTAGTTTCAGGTGTACAACAAAGTGGTTCAGTTATTCAATATCTTTTTTAAAAAATGTACAGATTATGCAGGTAATTAGGCTCTGATCATATATCTTTCGGGCTTCCCAGCTGGTGCAGGGGTAAAGAATCCACTTGAGGAGCAGGAGACCTGGGTTCGATCCCTGGGTTGGGAAGATCCCCTGGAGAAGGAAACAGCAACCCACTCTAGTATTCTTGCCTGGGAAATCCCATGGACAGAGGAGCCTGGCAGGTCTACAGTCCATGGAGTTGCAAAAAGTCAGACATGACTTAGCGACTAAACAACAATATGTATCTTCTGATTACTAGCTTCTAATTTAATTCTATTGTGGTCAAATAACATGCTCACTGTGATTTCCATATACATAAATTATCCAGTCTTATCTTGTGGTTCAATATATGCCCTATTTTACTGATTACCCTAGTCAGCTTCAGTTCAGTTCAGTTCAGTCACTCAGTCGTGTCTGATTCTTTGCGACCCCATGAATTGCAGCACGCCAGGCCTTGCTGTCCATCACCAACTCTCGGAGTTCACTCAAACTCAACGTCCATCGAGTCGGTGATGCCATCCAGCCATCTCATCCTCTGTCGTCCCCTTCTCCTACTTCCCCCAGTCCCTCCCAGCATCAGGGTCTTTCCAATGAGTCAGCTCTTCTCATGAGGTGGCCAAAGTATTGGAGTTTCAGCTTTAGCATCATTCCTTCCAAAGAACACCAAGGACTAATCTCCTTTAGAATGGACTGGTTGGATCTCCTTACAGTCCAAGGGACTCTCAGGAGTCTTCTCCAACACCACAGTTCAAAAGCATCAATTCTTCGGTGCTCAGCTTTCTACACAGTCCAACTCTCACAACCATACATGACTACTGGAAAAACCATAGCCTAAGCTTAAAAAATATGTATTCTTCTGTTGTTGAGGGTAGTGTTCTTTAACAAGAAAAAAGTGTTCTATAAGTGACAACAGGTCAGTTAAATTTTCCTATAGTTCTACATTCTTACATATCTGCTACTTAATCTATCAGTTACTGAGCTGAGTGAAATCTACTGCAATTGTGGATTTTTCATTTCTTTTTTAATTCTACCAACTTTTGCTTCATGTATTTTGAAATGCTGTTTTCAATTGCATACACATTGAGAAATTATATCTTCCTGATGAGTTTAACCCCCACTCTTTTTTGTCATACTGAGTTTTTCTCCTGGCTAGTGAGACTGTATTTTCACCTTCTCTTGTCTAGTAATTTTGACTAGAAGTTGAGTATTTTGAATGTTATGGTTTTGAATATTTTGATTTTTTAAAAAAAACATTTATTTATTTATGTGGCTGTACTGGATCTTAGTTGCAGTATGGGGGGATCTAGTTCCTTGACCAGGTATCAAGCCCGGGCTCTTTGCATTGAAGTGCAGAGTCTTAGCCACAAGACCACCAGGGAAGTCCCTTGAATATCTGGACATTTTTGTCTCATTTAATGAGTATTAAATTTGCTTGTCAGGCAATTTAGTTACTTGGGGATCAGCTTGATCATGTCAAGACCTACTTGTAAGCTTTGTTAAGGTAGATTTAAAGTAATTTTTATTGTAATGCTTATTTAAACCCAACTAATAAGGCATAATGCTTTTGGTTCTCTATTGAATGCCCCAGGTTGGTTTTTGTTTTTTTTTTATGTTTTCTTCACTCTAGTTAGTAGGAGATCAATTGTCTCTTAGCCCTGTGTGAGCTCTAAGATTTGTTTAGCTCATAGCTCCTCGTTTTTGATCTTCACCCAGCCTCGTATAGTTTCATTTTACATACGTTTAGATAATTATTCTGCCAAATAATCAAGGAAATCCCTAGGCAGAGTTTCTGATCTCCTTCTTTACATATCTCCCTTCTCTTTGGTGTTTCACCCCACAAATTGCAGCCACCTCAGTCTTCCAAGTCCTTATTTCTGGATTCCTGGCTTATCAACACAGTGAGATCTCCCAGTGATATATCGATTTCTCCTCCTGATACTATTGTCCAGAAGTTGCCCCCAAAGAGAATGCTGCCACAATCAAGAGGTGTACCTTATTGGTTTCCTTTCTGAAAGAAAGGCTGAAAATAAATGGCTTTGGATATTTATTTCAAATGTTTTGTCTAGTTTTCTAGTTATTCGTAGCAGATGGCAAGCCTCATACCAGTAACCCCATCAGGAGTGGAAGCAGAAGTCTATTGCCTCATTTTAAATAAGACTAGAGACATCCCTAATGGTCCAATGGTTAAGATTCCACACTTTTAGCGCAGGGGATGCAGGTTCAGCCCCTGATTGATTGGGCAACTAAGATCCTACATGCCATGTGGCCAAAAAAATAAAATAAATAAATGTGAATGAATCAGCAGACATTTGAGGGCAATAGAACATAAGGTATACTTCAAATTTTAGAATGTAATATGAATGCTAAACATTGAATATACATGTATAAGGTGAGAGTGTTAGCCGTGTCCAACTCTTTTGCAACCCCATGGGCTGTAGACCACCAGGCTCCTCTGTCCATGGGATTTTTCAGGCAAGAAAACTGGACTGGGTTGCCATTTCATTCTCCAGGGGATTTTCTGGAACCCAGGTCTCCTGCATGGCAGGCAGATTCTTTACCATCTAAGCCACAGTGAAATTACTTTGTTAGGGTTGCTGTAATGAAGTACCACAAACTGATGACTTAAAACAACAGAAATTTTATTTTATTTATTTATTTTTTGGCCATACTGTGCAGCATGTGGGATCTTAGTTCCCCGACCAGGGATTGAACCCATGCTCCCTGCATTCAGAGCATGGAGTCTTAACCCCTGATCTCCCAGGAAAGTCCTCAGCAGGAATTTTTTTTGTCACACAGTTCTGAAGGCTAGAAATCCAAGATCTAGGTGCCAGCAGGGTTGGTTCATTCTAAGGGCTGTGAGGAACAATCTTTTCCATGTCTCTCCCTTAGCTTCTGGAGGTTTACCGGCAATCTGTGGCATTCCCTGGTTTTGCTGCATCACCCCAATCTCTGCCTTTCACTTGATGTGGCATTTTCCTTGTATGTACATCTGTCTCCAAATTTCCCCTCTTTTAAGAACATCATTCATGTTGGATTAGGGACCCACCCTACTTTGGTATGATCTCATCTTAACTAATTATATCTGCAATCACCCTATTTCCATATAAGGCCGCATTCTGAGGTACTAGGGATTTGGACTTCAGCATAATAATTTTAGTGGGGTGGGGGGGCACAATTCAACCCATAGCAATAATTAAGATGCTGCTGCCAAAAATATGTGAGGTAGATAGGGAACAGAAGAGATGGGAGGAAACGTGGAAAAAACTGATATCCTGGTATCACAGAACAGGAAGGTAGCAGTGAGATATTGACAAAAGTTTATAAAACATGAAATAGGAGTTTTGGTATATTATTTAAAAGTTATAAAGATAACCAATACCATGATTAGAAACTAAGCAAGAAGCAAAGCAAGCAACTTAAATGAGAAACAGGGTTAGGGTTTTGGTGCTTGTGTTTACCTGGAAGATGTGCAGAGTACTTTGGCTGGCTAATCAGTGCTTGCCCCATCTGAAGAATAAAGCCAATCAATTAGATTTGGTCAATTCATGAGAAAGGGGCCATATTTGCCATGCATGGGGTTAGAGTCCCCCTAAGCTTCATGTCCATCTAGAATCTCAGAGAGAGATCTTATTTGGAAAAAGTGTCTTTGCAAATGTAATTTGTAAAGTTGTACTGGATTATGGTAAGCCCTACATCAGATGGCTGATGTTCCTACAAGAAGGGGAGGTTTGGAGGGAAGAAGTCCACATGAAGATACAGAAAGAAATGTGAGTGATACAGCTACCAACCAAGGAATGTCAGAAATTGCTGGGAACCACCGGATGCTCAGAAGAGGCAAGAATGGATTCTTCCTTAGAGCTTTCAGAAGGTGCATGGCCCTGCTAACACCCTGCTTCCAGACTTCGAGCCTCTAGGACAGTGAGTGTCCGTTTAAGTTTTGTGCTTCCTGGTTCATGGTGATTTCTTACGGCAGCCCTAGGAAATTAAAATGTGCCCCCCTCTGACTTTTTCAGGAGGCTAAACATTTGGAATTTTTAAATGTCACATCTTACAATTTTTTTCATGTTGGTTATTTTTGTTTGTTTTTGAACTCATTGCTATTCAAACCAAATACATCTATGGTCAGATCTAGCCTCCAGCCATCCTCTTGCAAGCTCTGCAATAGAGAAACTAAATACAGTGTAAGAAGATGACTAACAGAAAGGAGAAGTGAGGTAAGTGAACTGAGATGAAGTATAAATGTGCTAAATACTCTCCTGTCAGAGCAGGAAGTAAAAAGAAAACATCTAAATTGGATTAATGAAATAATGAGAAAATGGTTCAAAGTAGTTGTCTCTGGAAAATGGTACAGGCCTGGAGCAGGTGAGTGTTGCCTTGTGCTATAACTTCTTTTATATTCTTTGGTTCTGAAGATAGGTAGGTGGGCATTACTCTTAGTTTTGCCAGGAAGTTGCTCTCAAAGGTGAGGAACTACATTTTTCTGCCAAAAATAATTAGAAGAGGCCAAGAGCTGAGAAAAGTTTGAAGGAGTAGCAAAAGGTACTGCCTGTCCCTGGAGAAAAATAGGTCTCAGTACCTTTCAAAGAAGACGCAGAAAGTATGAGTTTCCACAATTTTCATGTTTCCTAGAATTTATGAAGATCATGATCATCCTTAATCCTGAATCCACCTTAAACCATAGAAATGAAACCATTGAGTTTCATGCTGTCATATTTTACAGTATCAAGAAACTAAAAACTTAAGAATATATTCTGTTGACTTCATTTTAAAATCACCTAAAACTACCGTACAATTGCACTCATCTCACATGCTAGTAAAGTAATGATCAAAATTCTCCAAGCCAGACTTCAGCAATATGTGAACTGTGAACTCCCTGATGTTCAAGCTGGTTTTAGAAAAGGCAGAGGAACCAGAGATCAAATTGCCAACATCCACTGGATCATGGAAAAAGCAAGAGAGTTCCAGAAAAACATCTATTTCTGCTTTATTGACTATGCCAAAGCCTTTGACTGTGTGGATCACAATAAACTGTGGAAAATTCTGAAAGAGATGGGAATACCAGACCATCTGACCTGCCTCTTGAGAAATCTGTATGCAGGTCAGGAAGCAACAGTTAGAACTGGACATGGAAAAACAGACTGGTTCCAAATAGGAAAAGGAGTATGTCAAGGCTGTATATTGTCACCCTGCTTATTTAACATGTGCAGAGTACATCATGAGAAATGCGGGACTGGAAGAAACACAAGCTGGAATCAAGATTGCCGGGAGAAATATCAATAACCTCAGATATGCAGATGACACCACCCTAATGGCAGAAAGTGAAGAGGAGCTAAAAAGCCTCTTGATGAGAGTGAAAGAGGAGAGTGGAAAAGTTGGCTTAAAGCTCAACATTCAGAAAAGGAAGATCATGGCATCTGGTCCCATCACTTCATGGGAAATAGATGGGGAAACAGTAGAAACAGTGTCAGACTTTGTTTTTTTGGGCTCCAAAATCACTGCAGATGGTGACTGCAGCCATGAAATTAAAAGGCGCTTACTCCTTGGAAGAAAAGTTATGACCAACCTAGATAGTATATTCAAAAGCAGAGACATTACTTTGCCGACTAAGGTCCGTCTAGTCAAGGCTATGGTTTTTCCTGTGGTCATGTATGGATGTGAGAGTTGGACTGTGAAGAAGGCTGAGCGCCGAAGAATTGAGATGGTGACTGCAGCCATGAAATTAAAAGGCGCTTACTCCTTGGAAGAAAAATTATGACCAACCTAGATAGTATATTCAAAAGCAGAGACATTACTTTGCCGACTAAGGTCCATCTAGTCAAGGCTATGGTTTTTCCAGTAGTCATGTATGGATGTGAGAGTTGGACCATGAAGAAGGCTGAGCACCGAAGAACTGATGCTTTTGAACTGTGGTGTTGGAGAAGACTCTTGAGAGTCCCTTGGACTGCAGTCCATTTTGAAGGAGATCAACCCTGGGATTTCTTTGGAAGGAATGATGTTAAAGCTGAAGCTCCAGTACTTTGGCCACCTCATGTGAAGAGTTGACTCATTGGAAAAGACTCCGATGCTGGGAGGGATTGGGGGCAGGAGGAGAAGGGGACGACCGAGGATGAGATGGCTGGATGGCATCACGGACACAATGGACGTGAGTCTGAGTGAACTCCGGGAGTTGGTGATGGACAGGGAGGCCTGGCGGGCTGCGATTCATGGGGTCGCAAAGAGTCAGACACGACTGAGCGACTGAACTGAACTGAACTGATAAAAACCCCTGAAGGTGTTTCATATTTCACGAAGGGACCTGTGCCCTTCTAAGTGGGAATGTATATACTTAATTATACAATTAGGCATAACATCTGACATGACTAATGACTTTAAATGATAAACCAAAGAAACCAAACCATGGAGCCTGCACAAGGGGAAAATCATCTCTAAAACTACACCCAGCTTATCTTGAAATTCTTATTTTTATAAAAGCCTGCTGACACATTAGCAGCATGTATCAATACTTATATGAAGGGCACAAATTGAATTTATTTATTTAGGTAGTTCTCTAGATGTTTAGGTTCTAAGAGCAACATAAGGACATTAAAATTATATTAAACTTGAAAAACAGGTTTATTGTATGTCACTTTCTTCCCTCTAGGACACTGATATTGACCAATAGCTAGACTATCTCCCTCAATCTCTTCTCCACACTAGTCCTGAGGGATCTTACTAAGGCCTTCCCCTAACCTAGGTCCTTTAATGGATCTCATTGCCTTCATGACAGATTGAAGGTTTTTCTTCTTCTAATCTCTAGTCACTTTTCGAGCCTCACATCTCAGCATCCCAGTCTGCCTAATGTGGTGCTTGCTGGTCTTTGAACCAGAGTTCCTGGGTGTGGTTCCTTCGTTTTTCAATCCTCTTTCCTATGGCTTACTCTTGTGTACATCCCATGTACCCATGAAAATTCAACTTAAGTCTCCTCTCCTCCAAAGAGGACCTTCTCCATCCCTCCAAGACTGGGATGTATATTATCTTGGGTATTTCCATTGCATGTCATTGGATAATTGATCCTAACTTGATGTCTTCACTCATTCTCAATTGCCCTGTCCCCACCGCTGACAAGGGGTGTCTCAGGGAAACACCAAATCAAACAAAATCAAGCAGAAAAAAATAAATGAAACTTCTACCAAAGAAAGAGGATTGTCTTCCCATAGACTAATGCACTCATAACTAACTGTTCAGCCTTTGTTTTGAATGACTTGAATGTTAGTTTCCTGAAAGTTTTAATTATATTCCCTTTGCTTAGCATATTGCATAAAATATTAGGCTATTATAAATATCACTAAGTACTTATTGCTGATAATTTTTTTAAAAGCTTGATTTCTGTTCATCTCCAGAGTTCTTAGCAGAAAGTTATTGCATGAGATTATGTTGCACAAAATTTTAATTTAGAATGACAGGATTCATGAAACTTAAGTAGTTTGTCCCATTTTATGAAAAATCATAAAGCAGTTAGTTGATAAGAATCTATAAATTTCAATCCAGATGAAACCAGAAATGCTGCAGAATTTTTTTTCTTGATACTATTTCCTATTTTCTCTGAAAACTCTAGATATTTAAAGGTCTTCGATTAAACAAAATTCTTCAAAATCTAAAGAAAATTCAAATTGCCCATATTTCAGGAAAGGTAGAATTGGCCTGCATCTGAAAGAAATGTTTAGGCCATATGATATTGACTTTCTTCTGAAATATTTTCCAAAATAAGGACTATTTGCCGCTTTCTCTTTTTCTTCTGATATTCACATCGGATTCAAAAGAGAAATTTTAAATATCAGCTAAGTAAAACTTAAGCTGTCATTTCTGCATGTTTTTTAATCCAAAAATCCCATTCATATCTACAGTCCACTGAGCATCCTGCTGACAGCATTTACAGATAATAACTCATTTAACTATTTTCAGAACACCCTGGTGAGGTAGGCATTACTATCATCCACATTAAGCAAATGTAGAAAGAGAAGATCAAAGAAATTAGATAATTTTCTCAACATCATGTAACTAGCCTCTTGGAAAAGAGCCTTAAGTAGTATATCTCCTTTCGGAGAAGGGGTAAAATAAGAATTTGTCTAAAGAACACATAATAGTTTTGAAACATTTTTTTTTCACAGCTTTTCATGAAAGGACAGCTGGTTAATGCCTCACAGAATAATGTAAAGTGAAAGCTTAAGACTTTTCATCCCGTGGTCACTGAAATTGAAAGGTAAACAAATAATTAATCCAGAAAGCCCAGGAACTTTTTTTTTTTTTTTAAGCTTTTTTACTATCATCATGATGACAGAGACTGTTGAGTCCTACCACATCCAGGGAAGGCACCATCCTAGATGCAAAGATGTAAAGCGGACATGTTTCTTCTCTAATGGCACAATTTATTCTTTAAATTTTTTGTGGCTGTGCTAGGTCTTCGTTGTTTACAGGCTTTCTCCAGTTGCAGTGAGTGGGGGCTACAGTTCCTTCTAGTGCTTGGATTTCTCATTGCTGTGGCTTCTTTTGTTGCAGAACAGACTCCAGGCACATCAGTAGCACGTGAGCTCAGTAGTTGTGGCAAACAAGCTTAGTCGCTCTGCAGTATGTGGGATCTTCCTAGACCAGAGATCGAACCCGTGTCCCCTGCATTGGCAGGAGCCACCAGCAAAGTCCAACAGCATAGTTCTTTCTCTTTTGATGCAAACTTTATTTGAAATTCCACCATTCCCGAGCATAATATGTTTGAGACTCTTTCCTTATCACTAAAGGTGACCTTGGAGAAAGTTCATGGAACTGCTTACATCAGTGGTGGCCCACCAGTCAGCTCCCCAGGAAGAAAGCCTGTGTTGATCATCACTGGATCTTTTGGCACTGCACCATCTTCTGGTTTAACATGAGGGGAATAAGTGTGGAGATGCAGAATGCCCGTTTGCCTCTCTCTTGATGAGGAGGCCCTGGGCGTCCCAAGACACTGGCCTCAGTCTAGCATTTGGATGACCTTCTCATCCCTTCCAGCACTCACTTCTTGGGGTAATAACATTAGTGAATAAGTGCCAGTTTCTGTTTCCATAGCCCTTACGGTGTCCTTATCATTCACAGGAAAAGTCTTCAGTTATTAAATGGTTCATCTCTGGTACATGCTCCTGAGAAATACAAGCTTTTTCTTCTTTTTTAAATTTAATTAATTTATTTATTTTTAGCTGTGCCAGCCCATGTGGGGTCTTAGTTCCCTGACCAAGAACCAAACCTGTGCCCCCTACACCGGAAGCCCAGAGGCTTAGTCACTGGACCAGCAGAGAACCCCCTGTTAGACTTCTCTAAGAGCTCTGCCTGTGTCCCTTAACGTGACTTCCATATTGCATTACTCAGAGAGTTTGAAGGCTTGCAAAATAATAACCCTATTTTTTTTCTTTAGTTAATTTTTATTTTTTAGTTTGTTTTGCTTTACAATACTGTATTCATTTTGCTACACATCGACATGAATCAATAACTCTATTTTTAAGAGAGTCTTGATTTCACTCTGTATTTACATGAAGTACAAAAAATTAACAGTTCATATCTCATTTTCATGATTAAATTCTATTCATACTGCCTGGAGGGTCTTTGCTGAGTTAATCTCCCCATCTTGGAACTCAGATCTGAAAGAGGTTTGCTGTCAGTGGGAGCTGCCTGGCTTGGGCCCTAAAAGTCTGATAGGCAGCTGCATCCAAGGGATTAGAGATCGTGATACCTGAGCCTGTTTTTCAGCAGAGGGAAGCACAAAGGTAGGTTTTGACAAGTCAGAGCATGTGTGGTCTCAGTGAGAGCAGCTCTCCTGCTGTGCTGGACTAGCCCATGAGAGTCGTCCCTTGAAAATTGTTTGGAAGAATGGGTCTTATATTTTCTGCTTCAACAGACACAATTCAACAGGAATAACTTCCTTCAAAACAAACACTTTTTTGGAGTGCTTCTAAAACTGTACTTGTCAACTGCTTTGCCAGTACCTTTCACTTTATAAAGTCAATGTTGTTAAACAAACACTTTACCCTTTATAATATCTGTCCCCGTGTATAATTTTAACTCACTTTCATGTTGGAGTCCTCTCTCTTAGCATTTTAAAATTCAGTCCTCAGATGAAATCTCAAGGGATGTTGCATAGGGTGGAAATAGTAAGATGTTAAATCAGAGGAACTCAGGCTCTACCATTTGTATTTTCATTTACTCTCTCTTAGCCTCAGTTTTAATGGCACCCCACTCCAGTACTCTTGCCTGGAAAATCCCATGGACGGAGGAGCCTGGTGGGCTGTCGTCTATGGGGTCACACAGAGTCAGACACGATTGAAGCGACTTAGCAGCAGCAGCAACAGCAGCCTCAGTTTCCCCACCTGTGAAATGGCAAGAATGCTCACCTATTATTACAAAGTTCTGGTAATAATCCTGAGTAATGTGTATGAATAATATGAGCCAGCATACAAGATAGGTGCTGTTACCCACTGTACAGAAAAAGGATCTAAGACTTGAAGTGCTTAGCTGACCTGCCAGAGTTCACTTATATGTAATATACTAGACTGAGCTCGTACACTACCTCAGACTTACTTGGCTCCTCCTGACCATACCTCCTGACTTTGGCCTCTTGCTCAGTGGAGCTAATCTCATCTCCTAATGCCCCCATGTGACTCAGTCTTCCCCCATTGAGGGCCTGGCATTGGCCTGACCTCCCTCATGCCCACTCATGCAGCAGCAGCTTCAGCACGCAGGTCCAAAGCAACCCACTGACTGGCTCCTCCCCCAGTTTGCAGAAAAGATGAAGCCCTGCTTTCCCAGCACAGCCCAGAAGGGTGGCGTAATTATCACACTCTGAGCACACTTGGAGATGATGGGAAGAAGCCTGCAGACCAGGGCATCTTCCTTCCTCCCCTTGATGGGCTGTTCCCACAACCTGCCAGGTGGCACATCCAGGGATGTCCCATGTAACTGGTGTGTTTTCCCATGAAGCTGTGACCAGCTCAGAAACTCACCACAGTGTGTTTGTTTCTGCTTCTTTCCTTTTTCCATCGTTCTTTGCTGCCCTCCCAATTAAGCAGCTTATATGGTCATACTCCGGATCTGTCCTATCCAATTGTACAGTAGCCATTAGACCCATTTGGCTATCAAAATTAAATTAATTAATTACAATGAAATACGATTTAAAGTTCATTGTCTCAGTCACAGAAGCTATATTTTAAGAGCTCAGTAGCCATATGTGATGAGTCTCTATAGAACTGGACAGCACAGATCTGGAACATGTCCTTCATCACAGTAAGTTCCACTGCAGAGTGCTTCAATTCAGTTCAGTTCAGTCGCTCAGTCATGTCTGACTCTGCGACCCCATGGACTGCAGCACACCAGGCTTCCCTGTCCGTCACCAACTCCTGGAGCCTGCTCAAATTCATGTCCATCGAGTCGGTGATGCCATCCAACCATCTCATCCTCTGTCTACCCCTTTTCCTCCTGCCTTCAGTCTTTCCCAGGATCAGGGTCTTTTCCAGTGAATCAGTTCTTCACATCAAGTGGCCAAAGTACTGGAACTTCAGCTTCAGCATGAGTCCCTCCAATGAATATTCAGGACTTATTTCCTTTAGGATGGACTGGTTGGATCTCCTTGCCATCCAAGGGACTGTCAAGAGTCTTCTCCAACACCAAAGTTCAAAAGCATCAATTCTTCGGTGCTCAGCTTTCTTTATGATCCAACTCTCACATCCATACATGACTACTGGAAAAACCATAGCTTTGACTAGACAGACCTTTGTTGGCAAAGTAATGTTTCTGCTTTTTAATGTGCTGTATAGGTTTGTCATAGCTTTTCTTCCAAGGAGCAAGTGTCTTTTAATTTCATGGCTGCAGTCACCATCTGCAGTGATTTTGGAGCCCAAGAAAATAAAAGTCTGTCACTGTTTCCATTCTTTTCCCATCTACTTGCCAGAAATGATGGGACTGGATGCCATGATATTAGTTTTCTGAATGCTGAGTTTTAAGCCAGCTTTTTCACTCTCCCCTTGTACTTTCATCAAGAGGCTCTTTAGTTCCTCTTCACTTTTTTCCATAAGGTTGGTGTCATCTGCATGTCTGAGGTGGTTGATATTTCTCCTGGCAACCTTGGTTCCAGCTTGTGCTTCCTCCAGCCCGGCATTTTGCATGTAAGTTAATATAAGTTAAATAAGCAGGGTGACAATAAATAGCCTTGATGTACTCCTTCCCCAATTTTGAACTAGTCCATTGTTCCATGTCCAGTTTTACTTGTTACTTCTTGACCTTCATACAGATTTCTCAGGAGGCAGGTCAGGAGGTCTGGTATTCCCATATCTTTAAGAATTTTCCATAGTTTGTTGTGATCCACACAGTCAAAGGCTTTGGCATAGTCAATAAAGCAGAAGTAGCTGTTTTTCTGGAACTCTTGCTTTTTCGATGATCCAATGGATGTTGGCCATTTGATCTCTGGTTCCTCTGCCTTTTCTAAATCCAGCTTTTACTTCTGGAATTTTTGGTTCGTGGACTGTTGAAACCTCACTTGGAGAATTCTGAGCATTACTTTGCTAGCATGTGCTGCTACTGCTGCTAAGTCACTTTAGTCGTGTCCAACTCTGTGTGACCCCACAGACAGCAGCCTTCCAGGCTCCCCTGTCCCTGGGATTCTCCAGGCAAGAACACTGGAGTGGGTTGCCATTTCCTTCTCCAATGCATGAAAGTGAAGTCGCTCAGTCATGTCTGACTCTTAGCGACACCATGGACTGCAGCCTACCAGGCTCCTCCATCCATGGGATTTTCCAGGCAAGAGTACTGGAGTGGGGTGTTGCTAGCATGTGAGATGAGTGCAATTGTGTGAACATTCTTTGTTTTTGCCTTTATTTGGGGTTGAAATGAAAACTGACCTTTTCCAGTCCTGTGGCCATTTCTGAGTTTTCCAAATTTGCTGGCCTATTGAGTGTAGCACTTTCACAGCATTGCTTTCAGGATTTTCAATAACTCAGCTGGAATTCCATCACCTCCACTAGGTTTTTTCGTAGTGATGCTTCCTAAGGCCCACTTGACCTCGCACTCCAGGATGTTTGGCTCTAGGTGACTGATCACACCATCGTGGTTATTTGGGTCATGAAGATCTTCTTGTACAGTTCTTCTGTGTATTCTTGCCACCTCTTCTTAATATCTTCTGCTTCTGTTAGGTCCAGACCATTTCTGTCCTTTATTGACCCCATCTTTGCATGAAGTGTTCCCTTGGTATCTCTAATTTTCTTGAAGAGATCTCTAGTGTTTCCCATTCTGTTCTTTTCCTCTGTTTCTTTGCATTGATCACTAAGGAAGGCTTTCTTATCTCTCCTTGCTTGTCTTTGGAACTCTGCATTCAGATGTGTGTGTCTTTCCT
The DNA here is from genome assembly GCA_006408695.1 of Aepyceros melampus. NCBI lineage: Eukaryota > Metazoa > Chordata > Mammalia > Artiodactyla > Bovidae > Aepyceros > Aepyceros melampus. The sequence goes on along the minus strand of SJXQ01000451.1, from coordinate 19,852 downwards.
TTTCTCCTTTGCCTTTAGCTTCTCTTCTTTCCTCAGCTATTTGTAAGGCCTCCCCAGACAACCATTTTGTGTTTTTGCATTTCTTTCTCTTGGGGATGATTTTGATCACCACCTCCTACACAATGTCAGGAGCCTCCATCCATAGTTCTTCAGGCACTCTATCTATCAGATCTAATCCCTTGAATCTATTTGTCACTTCCACTGTATAATTGTAAGGGATTTGATTTAGGTCACACTGAATGGTCTAGTGGTTTTCCCTACTTCAATTTAAGTCTGAATTTTATAAGGAGGAGTTCATAATATGAGCCACAGTCAGCTCCTGGTCTTGTTTTTCTAAACTGGATGATAACCAATATTTCACACAGAGTCTTCATTTTAAGCAGTCCTCTTTTATGAAAGACACCTTCTATCTTTCCAACTTGCCCTTGTATCCCCACTTGAATTCTCTGTAACCTCCATTTGACCTGTAGTTATAAAGTCCTACATCTTTCTCCTTGCTGTCATCCCCTTCCTGAGTCCTCCCCACTCCCCTTCCCCAGCTTAGGTGTTATGATCTTTCACTTCATTCTTGTTTTTTTTTTTTTAGAGTTTATTTATTTGGCTGTCCAGGTCTTAGTTGCTGCATGTGGGATCTTAGTTCCCTGACCAGGGATCAAACCTGTGTCCCCTGCAGTGGAAGCAAGGAGTTCTACCCACTGGACTGCCAGGGAAGTCCCCCCTCATTTTTTTTAAACATATTTTACGTTGGAGTACAGCCGATTAAAAAGGTTGTGATCATTTCAGGTGCACAGCAAAGAGACTCAGCTGTTCATATATATGTATCCATTCTCCCCCAAAGTCCTCTCCCACCCAGCCTGCCACATAACACTGAGCAGAGTTTTCTGTGCTGTACAGTAGGAGCTTGTTGGTTATCCATTTAAAATATAGCAGTGTGCACATGTCAATCCCAAACTCCCTAAATATCCCATTCTCCTTTCCTTCCCTCTGGTAACCATAAATTCATTCTCTAAGTCTGATTCACATCATTCTTAATTTCTTTGCATCTTCCTTTACTATATTCACCCCATGTGTAGCATATCTTCTATTTGCCTCTCTAGATCCACCCTCCATCCTGCTTTGCGCCCTAGGAAGATGACATATATGGTCTACAATCACCAATGAATCCCCTGTTCTCTGGAATCCATTTGGCTTCAGTCCATGACAAATCAAGGAGATTAGAGAGAAGAAGAAGAGGGAGATTTGGATATATACCCCCAGCTCCCTCTCTAAGAAGTCTAGCTACATCCCTTGTTGGAAGGACTCAGGTCCTAAAAGGCCTTCAACTATTCTCTGTAGGAAAAAAAAAAACCTGGATAACCAGACCCTGACAAATGTCTGACCCAAGCTGCCCATCATGAACTCAGTGGGATGTGTTCCATAAAAAAATTTTTAATGTGGCCATTTTACAGCAGAGACTTCTTATCAAACGGAAATGGTATACACAGTGTTATATGGAGCTTGGGAAGACACAAGAAAACTACACAAATGTGCGGCACCCGCCACCCCTGCCAAGCTACTGCTTTGTTGCTTCTTTCTCAGTCCACACCAGTGCCTTGTGAAGAGTTCCATATGACCAGTTAATAGAAAAGAAAAAAAAAAAAACAAAGGCTAGATTTATTGACAGATCTGCCTGTTAATGACATCACCAGCTGGAAGTAGGGGGCTGCTACACTAGTGCTCTGCCAAAGCGTGGCCTGAAGGACAGAGGCGAAGTCCCCATGGGCAGAATTCTGGATGCTACATCTGGTTGTCCACTTGATGTGGAAGAAGAGGTAGCCTGACTACTATATATAAAGTAGATAATCAACAAGGACCTGTTGTATAGCACAGGGAACTGTACTCAATATTTTTTAACAAACTATGACAAAAGAATATGAAATGGAATATATGTATAAGATACACACATACATAACATGTGAAGTTATAACATACACATATATATAATATGTGAAGTTATACACACATATATATGTGAAGATATATATAACATACATATATAATATGTGAAGTTATATATAATACACACATATATAACATGTGAAGTTATATATATATGAAACATACACACATATATATCACATGAAGTTACGTGTATATATACATATGTAACTGAGTCACTGTGATGTACACTTAAAACTAAAATGATATTGTAAATCAACTATACTTCAATTAAAAAAAAAAAGAGGTAGCCTGAGGTATAAAACTATAGTGACATATGGACAGTGATTCAGGTGGTCATGAGTTTGGAAAGATAATTTTTGGAAAATCAATGGCAGATCCCAGTGCTTCTGCCAACTCCACCAGCTTCGTTCTTCCAGAATACCTTGTTTACCACCATTGTATCCCACACAGCCTTGCCTAGAGGATGAATTTTAGAGTAAAGGAACCGGAGCACTTCTCTCAGCATCTGTGAACTTCACTGATACTACCATGTGCTCCATTTCACAGGAGTAGTTGGTTAGCTAGAAGAGTGGAATGGCTTGCTGAAGGCTTAGTCTCAACACCAGCTGGGAGACGCCACTCTGTGAAGTTGGGCTGCTGCTGCTGCTAAGTCGCTTCAGTCGTGTCCGACTCTGTGCAACCCCATAGACGGCAGCCCACCAGGCTCCCCGTCCCTGGGATTCTCTAGGCAAGAACACTGGAGTGGGTTGCCATAAGTGATTTATAAATAGAAGTATATGTTTAACCAGTAATCCATTTATGGTGCCTTCTTTTTCCTAGCCAGGTTGCATGGGCTCCAAGGGTTGGAAATGAGAGTGATCCCTCTCCCTATTACACCATGGGCTTGAAGAATTTTTGCTTTCTGTCTCTGTGACCTTAGCTTCTCTTAGTGATCCTAGTGCCCAAGGGAGGAGTTTAAAGAATGAGGCTACAGTGCTGGCTGGGTCATTGATCCTGATTTCCAGGGAGAAATTGAGTTGCTGCCACAAAAGGAAGGCAGAGAACTGTGTCTGGCATCCAGAGTGTTCACTGGAAGCCTCAGAGTATTCAATTGGCCGCGTATCTTAGTGGGAAATTGTTGTGGAACAAATGCCGTAGGAGGAAAGGTCAGAGTCATCCTACTGGGTGAAGAATCTCATTTGGCTGATGTGCTATCAGAGGTTAAGAAAAACGGGAAACCAGCCTGAAGAACAACAGTTATGATTACCGCCTTCTTAGACCTCCTGACCAGTCACAGAAGCAGGGATGGTCATAGAGATGTCTTTATATAGTCATTAATTATTTTTCTATATCCTTTCCCTGTCCCAGCCACTTGATGTGAAATACGCTCGTGAAAGTGAAAGTCACTCAGTCCTGTCTGACTCTTTGCAACCCCATGAACTATGCAGTCCATGGGATTCTCCAGGCCAGAATACTGGAGTGGGTAGCCGTTCCCTTCTCCAGGGGATCTTCCCAACCCAGGGATCAAACCCAGGTCTCCCACATTACAGGTGGATTCTTTACCAGTTAAGCCACAAAGGAAGCCCAAAAGTTGCTAGTGGTGGCTAATATTTTAGGTTTCAGGTGAGACTATGACTGAATAGACATTTCCCTAAGGTAATACAGAAGCTGAAGAACTTTGAGTATCTCCTGTGATGGGAGGCAGAATTTTACCTGCACAAAGATCAAGTTAATGCTAAAAGGGATGGGGTGACCTTACTGAATAGCTTCTGTTCCTCTCTCCAGATCCAATATCTGTTCATGTCTTCCCGGATCTATGCCCTGAGAGGCTCACCTTTATGGACAACATCAAAGTTTCCTTTAACCTCTGCTTCTGATTAGATTCAGCTTTGGGAGAGCAGGTGAAATAAGACGGAGAGAAGGGTGAGGGTGAAAGGTTTGTCATCCCCAGGCTCCCTGTCTGAGAAGTTGCTGCCCGGTGGCCATTTTAGTTACATGTCACAAGCCTAATTAGAACAGCCACCATTCTAATATTTTCCTTGGTTTTGTGAGTTGAGTAAATCTCAGCTGAATGGTTCATCTGCTGGCCTCACGAGTTTTTATGTGTGTGCTCACTCAGTCATGTCCAACTCTTTGGACCCCATGGACTGTAACTCGCCAGACTCCTCTGTCCATGGGATTTTCTAGGCAAGAATACTGGAAATGGGTTGCCATTTCCTCTTTCAGAGGATCTTCCCAACCCAGGGAATGAACCCACCGTCTCCTGTGTCTTTTGCATTGGCAGGTGGATAATTGATCACTGAGCCGCCTGGAAAGTCGTCCTCATGAGTAGTCTCCCATAAAGCTGCCGTCACCTGCCAGCAGGGACTGGAAGGTCCAAGATGTCCTGACTCTCATGTCTGGACCCTGAGTGGCGGGGGCGGGGGAGCGGTAGGAAGCCTGTGCTCAGTTGAAGTTCTGAGAAGGTGAGACTCCTCTCTCCCCCTTAAGTAGTGCCAGAGCCTTGCCCTCCTTGTGTGGCCCCTCCACAGATTCTACTTGGTCTCATCAGAAGACTAACTGGACCTGGTGACTCAGGGATCCCCAAATTGTAAAAGTGGAGGCGGCCAGATGGAGGAGACCTTTGGCTCTAATGCATGCTAAGTCATTAGACAGGGTTTGTTGCCGAGTCACATCCTATCCTATCCTGACTAAGACAAGTGTGTACCATTTGATTTTTGTTGGAAAGGAGAACTGAACAGTACCTGATTCCTGGAATGCCCTTTTCAAATCATTCACCCACATGTCAGATGCTTAATGAAAAGTTGATTTTCAACCTGCAAGCAAGATATATAAAAATAACTTAGGGCTATCAGGAAAGTAGTAAATGGCTAACTGCAAGACACCTTCCCTATTTTGTAGATGTATCATATGGATGATTTAGGAGAAAATGTCAGAAAGTCTGGGCTTCCCCAGTGGCTCAGGGGTAAAGAATCCTTCTGCAATGCAGGAGCCTCAGGAGACACAGACTTGATCCCTGTGTCAGGAAGATCCCCTGCAGGAGGGCACAGCAACCCACTCCAATATTCTTGCTTGGAGAATCCCATGGACAGAGGAGCTTGGCAGGCTACGCTACAGTATACAGGATTGCAACCGAAACAACTTAGTACACATGTCAGAAAGTCTAAATAAAATTGGCTTAAACATAAGAAAATGCATTAACTTGCACCACTAAAAGTTTCAGCTAAGACAGGGAGTGCTTCAGCAGTGGTCAGTTTAACAGCTCAATGTGCCATCAAGGACCAGCAGTCTTTTCAGCTTTCTCTTCTGAAATCCTTGGTGTTGGCTTTGTTCTCAAGCTCATAATAAAACAGCAGCAGTAATTCGAGTATCCACATCCCGAAAGGGAAGGAAGGGGAATAGGGATGACATCTCTCTTATGAATGAGAGAAGTTTTTCTGGAAGCCTCCTAATGTCCTTCTCGTTGTGTCTCCCTGGCTAGAAATCAGTCTTGGGCTCACTCATAACTGACCATTAACAAAGGGCAATGTGATTATCTGAGGAGGAATCGGGCCTACTCTTAGAACTGGGGGTATTGTGACTATCGGGAGGATGGTTATTATTATAAACAAAATCTGGGTGGCGTTAGGAAGGAAAAACTGTGGCTGAAGCCTGGGTAGAAGTGTGGCCCACAGTAGGGAATGATGGAACGAGGCTCACCTGTGGCCCCCTCTAAGGTGTGGATTATCAGTAATTAATAGCCATGTGTAGAACATCACCAACTCAATGGACATGAGTTGGAACAAACTCTGGGAGAAGTGAAGGACAGGGAAGCCTGGCATGCTACAGTCCATGGGGTCGCAAAAATTCAGACATGACTTAGCAACTGAACAACAGCAATGTGTAGAACCGATCCAAAGAAAACAAATACTTAAAGAATTCCTGGTCTTCTCATTTCCACCTTTATGGTGCTCAATTTTAGATCATCCAAAGCCTATCTAATGAAGCTATTCATAGACTAACAAAGAGATTAAAAAGTTGAGGATTATATGTAGTTATTTTAGGAATGATAGTGGGAACTGGAGAATTATATCAGGTAACATGTTTTGGTTCCAAATTAAAGTCTAGAAACAAGACTTAAATTGGCTTAACAGAAAGGAAATTTATCACCTAATGTAGCAATTAACAATTAACCTTCACACTGTAACAAGAATCAGGGTTGACTGATTTAGCTCTTCAATGATACCTTCATTTCAGGTTTTTTTTTTTTTTCCATCTTTCTGTCATCAATACTGGCTTTATTTTCAGGTTGGTGGCAAGATACCTGCAGGATGTCTAAACATCAAATTCTGAAATGACAGTGTCCAGATGATCGACGCAGGACACATCTGTTCTCATCCAGCATCCTTGTCCTTACATCTCACTAGCCAGGTTTTGGTCACAAACCCATTTATGAACCCACTAGTAAGGAGTATAGAATTTCAATGATTGATTTATATTAATTATCTGGAGGCAAATAGAAATTTGGGAATCATTTTTTCCCCCTGACCATGCTGAGTAGCCTGTGGTATCTTAGCTTCCAGACCAGAAATGGAACCCAGGCCCCGGCTGTGAGAGCGTGGAGTCCTAACCACTGGACTGCCAGGGACTTGGGAGTCAATTTTTAAAGTGAGAAGCTGAAGTAAAAATAAGTTATACAATTTGTGTAGAAGAAAGAGCAGGAATAAAATCAACAAATACTGAAGACCAAGGTTCCTGAGACAGTCTGGTAATATGGAAAGAGTGAAGCTTGTCCCTATGCTCTCTCCAGTTTGCAAAGGATCCTTGGTCATAACCCTAAGGGAATCAGGGGCAGACCATAGTTTTTCATGGCTATCTTACTAAATAAGTCACATGGAGCAAGGTTGTCATTCATTCATTCAACATTTATTGCCACTGGAATAAATAATGAGGATAAAAATGAATGATTTGTGTGACTTTCCTGGCAGTCCAGTGGTTAAGATTCCACACTTTCAATGCAGCGGGCATGAGTTTGATCCTTAATTGGGGAATTAAGATCCCACATGCTGTGGCCTTAAAAAAAAAAAAAGAGAGAGAGAGAGAATGATTTGTGGTTCCCAACCACAAGGAAAATACAGCCTAGTGGAGAAGTCATACTAAATTGTTCCAGGGACTGTAGGTGGACTGTGAACTGTGTCCCATGGCAGAGATGATGAAGTGAGGGTGGAAGGATTCATAGGGGAGAATCACAGGTGTCCGACGTAAGCACACAAGAAAGTGTCAGACAAATAGATGAGGAAGAGCCTTCTAGGAAAAGGGAACAGCAGGAATGGAGACCTTGAGGCAAAGAGGAAGGGCAGAGTAGAGAAACATGAAGTTACCTGGTGTGGCTGGTGAGGCAGAGTTGTTCTGGCTTAAAGTTTGGTAAAGCAGGCTTGGCCCTGAAAGGTCTCATAAACCACGATAAGATCAGAATCTTTAGGTCTAGTAGAACCAATGGAGGATTTTAAGCAGGGGTGTGACCTAGGCAAATTTATATTTTCCAGAGCTTTCTCTGGCAATAGATGGAAGATGGTGTGGGGAAGATCAAGCGAAATATTTAGGGAGCTAAATTCAGTGGGCTTCAGCTTCCTTAACTACATTGGCATCAGACTCGATATGACATCACAAATATAATCTCCAAAGGGCCAGAAAAGGCCTGTGTATCTGTCCAGTGCACTGTGTGTGGTTGGGGCTCCACAGATGGATAGAACACATCCCATGTAAAAGAGGGCAGAAACTTTCTGGTGGTTCAGTGGTTAAGACTCTGGGCTTCCAATGTGACAATCGTGGGTTCCATTCCCGATCAGGGAACTGAGATCCACATGCTGCAAGGGGTGGCCAGAAAAAAGAAAAGAATTTTAAGATAGAGGATAGACCCAAACTATACTTGAATGTGCTTCCAAGAATCAATCAGCAAGTCTGGATTCATAGCAAGAAAAGTTCACTAAGTCATAGATTAAACAGAAAAATGAGCAAGTTGCCTTAAATATATAGCAATCATTTGACAAGTGAGTGAAAATCCACTATTGGTTGAATAAAAGAGAGTAGCAGCTACTCAGCCCTGGCTGTTGTGTGTAGCTATGGACCTAGTGGTGCCAGAATTTCCAGTTTAAAAAAGCTCCAAACACTGTATATGAATCTCCCAGTATGTATATGTTGGTAACCACTTTAAAGGTAGGGAGTTGCCTGGCGACCCAGTGGTTTGGGCTCTGTGCTTTCACTTCCAAGGTCTGGGTTCAATCCCTGGTCAGGGAACTAAGATCCCATAAGCCATGTGGCTCAGCCTAAAATAAATAAAATTTAAAAATTAATAAAAGTAAAAAATAAAAAATAAGTAAAAGTCAGCAGTGAGACTATGCAAGCTAAATAAATACATCTGTTAGCTAAATTCTGATGGTATTCACCAGTTGGGAACCTTGGGACATGAAAAGCTCAAGGGCCCTTTCCAGATCTAACAATATATAATTCTTTGATATCTCAATAGTATATGTGCTACCCTGTCACTGATCATTTATGATGAGTGACATATGGATCATGATGTGACTCACCATCTGTATGTGATTCACCATCTGTATGGTGAGCCACACAGATGAAAATCTTTGGTATTGCTGTAACAAGCCTAACCAGATATTCTCAGGGTTAACAGTCACCCACTGATATATACATTTATTAGTTCATTCATTCAATACATATTTATATAAAGTCAATTATATGCAAAACATTATTAAATTGAAATCAGTTCAGTTCAGTCGCTCAGTCGTCTCCAACTCTTTGACACCCCATGGACTGCAGCATGCCAGGCCTCCCTGTCCATCACCAACTCCTGGAGCCTACTCAAACTATGTCCATTGAGTCGGTAATGCCATTCAACCATCTAATCCTCTGTAATCCCCTTCTCCTCCTGCCTTCAATCTTTCCCAGCATCAGGGTCTTTTCAGATGAGTCAGTTCTTTGCATCATGTGGCCAAAGTACTGGAGTTTCAGCTTCAACATCAGTCCTTCAAATGAACACCCAGGACTGATCTCCTTTAGGATGGACTGGTTGGATCTCCTTGTAGTCCAAGGGACTCTCAAGAGTCTTCTCCAACACCACAGTTCAAAAGCATCAATTCTTCAGTGCTCAGCTTTCTTTATAGTCCAGCTCTCACAACTATACACGACTACTGGAAAAACCATAACCTTGACTGGATGGACCTTTGTTGGAATAGAGAGATAAAATAAAGAAATAATCCTGAGGAGGAGAGGTTAAGACCTCTTATAATAATAATAAGTCAGTCATTTCTCATTTCTTGTCTCCATCAGCAGCTCTTAGAGGAGAGATTCTGCAGCCTGTCCCAGGGGCTTAGTACCCACCTTTTCCAGCTCATAAGACACAAGGGTAGGCAAACTTGTCCCAGAATACTCAGGATCTAACTGCTTACTCTTCCATCTGAAGAAAAGGCAAGTGGAAAGAAAGGAAAGAAAAGTAAAAAGAAAAAGAAAAGAAGGAGGAAAATAAATCACTGCTTAGGGTGGATTCCTGTGTTTATCACAAGACTAAGGTAATAAGTGACATTTTTTTTTTATAAGTGACATTTTTTAAGGAGGACTTTTTTTTTAAGCCAGCCTAGAATTTTCTTTTTTTTTTTTTTAATATAAATGTGAAAATGAAAGGCATAGAAAAGGGTGCATTTAATGGTACTTTTCTATAGAAAATGCATAAACCACCTCTAGAAGAAAACATACACGTCAGAACTGGCATTTGATTTCTATTTAACTTCTGCTATGAACAGAAAGAAGCTTCCCAGGTGGCGCTAGTGGTAAAGAACCCTCCTGCCAACACAAGAGACATAATGAGACACAGGTTCGTTCCCTGGGTCAGGAGGTCCCCTGGAGGAGGGCATGGCAACCCACTCCAGTATTCTTGCCTGGAGAATCCCCTGGACAAAGGAGAGTGGAGGGCTACAGTCCATAGGGTCGCAAAGAGTCGGACACCACTGAGGCGACTTAGCACCCAGCACAGGACATCAACAGAAAGGGAACTTGAGAAGAAATTAAGTTGTTTTTCATTTATTTATTTCTTGGAATATAATTGCTTTACAATGTTGTGTTATTTTCTGCTGTACAACAAAGTGCATCAGTTGTGTGTAAACATATATCCCCTCCCTCTTGAACCTCCCTCTCTCCCCCATCCCACCGCTCTAGTTCTTGCCATTTAGTAATTATCATTTTAAGCTTCCCTTAAGCCATGTAAAATTTTAATGCAAATTTTTTAACAAAATTGCCATTTTATAAGAATTATAAAATTTTTTAAAATTTATAATGCTTAACGTTGTTCATGTAATACAGAATGGCGTCAAAATCTTAAAAGATTATATTAGTAAGAACTGATCCAAAGGAAATGATTTAACATGGGTACAAAGATTTAAACAAAAGGATGATTATCATAATACAAAATTTAGAAACCTGAAAATAGACTAAATAACTAGCAATAGGGAACTGATTAAATAAATGGCTTACATGTATTACTCTACCATCATTAACCATGACTCATTTCTTCTCATAGAAAGCTGTCACAGGGAAGCCTATTTGGGTTTATGTATAAAAAAGACTTCTAACTGCTAGAATCATGTAGCAATGGAGTGGGCAAACTGGGGCACCCCAGGAAGACTTTCTAGCATGAGTTGTAATGTGTCACACGGCTCCACGGGCAACAAGATAGGACTGACCAGGAGGGAAAGAACTAGGAGGAACCAGAAAGATCATGTTAGGGAAGTGGTTAAGCCCCAAAAGGTTAAAAACAGTGGTGGTGGTTTAATCACTAAGTCGTCTTCAACCCCTGTGATCACATGGACTGTAGTCCGCCAGCTCTTCCATCCATGGGATTTATTAGGCAAGAATACTGGGTGGGTTGCCATTTCCTTTTCCTGAGGATCTTCCCAACCCAGGGATCAAACCCACATCTCCTGCGTTGCAAGTGGTCTCCTGCATTTAAGGGGGATTCTTTACTGACTGAGCCACCAGGGAAGGCTGGTTAGAAATAGTGGAAACCATCAGGTAAACACCATAGGTCCAGACCAGTAGCATCTAAACCATGTTATATAATTTTAAATTGCCTTGTAGCCAAATTTGAAAATGACAAATAAACAAGTAAAACTAATTTTAATAATACTTTTTATTTAACCCAACATATCCAGAATATTATCATTTCAACATGCTACCTACCTGTCTATGGGATATTTTATATTCTTGCTATGTGTCCAGAGGCTGGTGTGTGTTTCACACTTACAGCACATTCTTCATCAGCCACATTTCAAGAGCTCGGTGGCCAGATGTGGCTTGTATTACTATACTGGACAGCACTGCACAGAGTCTGAGATTAGTGTCCACACTGGTAACACTAGTGACCAGTGTTAGTGACCTCCTAGGCTTTTTTATGCTTCATCTCTTTTCTGGGCCTTGCTGGGTGAGGAAGCACTTGTGTACTCAGATGAAAAATATACCTGAAAACAGATTCAAGGGAAGATAGCTTCAGAAGTCAGCATCTAAGACAATGTCCCCTCAGTGAGTATGAGGGTACGGGATTCCTGCCCTGGGCAACAAGCTGAACTTCACTGTCCTTACTAACCCTGAGTCCTTGAATCCTAGGGTGAGTTTAACGTCCCTGTCCTCATAGTTTGTGTCTAACAGAAACAGCAGATGCTCACTTTCAACTTATTCCTGTTAATGTCAAAGGGACAGTAGCATGCCATGCCCTCCACAGACAGACAGACCAGCAGAAATAAAAGGTGCTTCAGCTGGGCAAAGCTACCCACCATGCAATTGTCTTGGTAGGTAGCCTTTATTTATTTAAAATTTTATTTTATTGAAGTTGATTTACAATGTCATGCTGATATCATTTACAAGGTCATGCTAATTATTGTGCTGTCAGGAGTTCAGTTTATATATATACATTATCTTTCATATTCTTTTCTATTATGATTTATTATAGGATATTGAATATAATTCCCTGTGCTATACAGTAGGGACCATGTAGTTTATCCGTTCTATATATAATAATTTGCATCTGCTAATCCCAAACTCGTGACTTCCCTGGTGGCTCAGATGGTAAAGCGTCTGTCTACAATGCAGGAGACCTGGGTTCAATTCCTGGGTTGGGAAGATCCCCTGGAGAAGGAAATGGCAACCCACTCCAGTACTATTGCCTGGGAAATCCCATGGAGAGAGGAGCCTGGTAGGCTACAGTCCATGGGGTTGCAAAGAGTTGGACACGACTGAGCGACTCCACTCACTCACTCACTCAATCCCAAACTCTCAGTCTATCTCTCTCCCACCCCCCTTTCCCCTTAGGCAACCACAAGTCTGTTTTCTATGTCTGTGAGTCTTTTTCTGTTACACAGATAAGTTCATTTGTGCCATATTTTAGATTCCACATATAAGTGATTCCATATGGTATTTGTCTTTCTCTTTCTGACTTCACTTAGTATGCTTATCTCTAATTGCACCCATGTTGCTGCAAATGTCATTATTTTGTTTTTATGGTTGAGTAATATTCCAGTGTATATATGTACCACATAGAAATTCAATTTTTTAATCCTTGACATTTTAACGTTAGTGTTAAGGGGTATAAGTTAAGGCTTCTCAGCAAAGAGTCTTGCTCAGAAACACTAGCCTGATGGATGAAAAAAGAGGGCCCAGGAAAGGGCTGAAAGACTTATTCTATGATGTGTTTCCAGGGATGGAAGCCAGATGGTGCATGCTTATGCACCCTGGCTGGCACTCACATCATTCACAGTCACCGTGGTGGCGTGGGGAAGTGGCAGCAGAAACAGAGACACTTGTCATGTAGACAGCAGGTATCATCATCATCATGTCTGTGAAGTTACAAGTATATGGAGCAATTTCTAAACCGTGGCTTGCCTCACAAGCACGTAGGGATCTGGCTAAAATCATAATTCTCATCTCTACCTTCAGGGATTCTATTGCAGCAAGTCCAGGCTTCACTAAGGAGTCTGGATGTAAGCAGCATCCTAGGAGATTCTGATGCAGTTGGCTCCTGGAGAAATATTGGTATTTCTAGCAACATTTCCAGGCAGAAGGCTCAGGGTCTGGTCCCTCACTCACTAGGAGCGCTAGGCTACACGTCAGAGTCCTGAGAGTGGCCACCAAGTCATACATAGTGAGCCTTGGAAAGGGGAGGTAGGGGAAAGGGCGTGGAGACTCCAGGGAGCAGCTATCTGGAGCACAAGCACAGAAAATATGAAGCTCACCGACACTCTCTCTCCCCACTGGGACTGAAACCCCCTCTCCAAAGGCATCTGCTTTTCCTGTGAAGTGAGCCAGCATCAGAGAGTTGGCAGTCCTACCAAGTTAGTTTGCTCGTGCTTCTGCTCTAAGCTTACCTGGAGTCCATATTTCCAATACTGAATCTCATAGCCGCTTCTTGGGGGGTTTCATAGAGTTAGCAGTAAAAATAATAATCCAGAAGTAGGCTATCATAGGACTCAAAAGGCAAAAACTGCATTATTTGGTGACAAGGATAGAAAGCAAGGCGTTGTGAGGCGAATGGTGCATTACTTGGGATTAGTCACCAGGGGGCGCCGGAGCATCCTTTGCCAAAAGAAGTTTCAGTTCAACAAAACCCTTATGGCATCAGTTAAACAAAAACATTTCCCCAAAACGACGAGCTCCACCGAAGTAACCCTAAAGGCAGAAGAGAGTGGACAGGTGGTCCCTGGAAAAGTCTTCTGAGGCAATGCAATTTCATTGCCGTTATCCATTTGGTGTTAAAAATGGACACGACTTTCCAGACTCTCCTGATACATCCTGGTTTGCTTAATATACAAAGTTTTACATTTCAGTATTAAAAAGCAGAGACATTACTTTGCCAACAAAGGTCCGTCTAATCAAGGCTATGGTTTTTCCAGTAGTCATGTATGGATGTGAGAGTTGGACTATAAAGAAAGCTGAGCCCGAAGAACTGATGCCCTTGAACTGTGGTTTTGGAGAAGACTCTTGAGAGTCCCTTGGACTGCAAGGAGATCCAACCAGTCCATCCTAAAGAAGATCAGCCCTAAATATTCATTGGAAGGACTGATGCTGAAGCTGAAACTGCAATACTTTGGCCACCTGATACAAAGAAACGACTCATTGGAAAAGACCCCGATGCTGAGAAAGATTGAAGGTGAGAGGAGAAGGGGTTGACAGAGGATGAGATGGTTGGATTGTATCACTGACTCAATGGACATGAGTTTTAGTAAACTCCTGGAATGGTGATGGGCAGGGAGGCCTGATGTGCTGCAGTCCATGGGGTCGCAAAGAGTTAGACACGACTGAGCAACCTAACTGAACTGAACTGATGTCCTAAATAGGGTACTGTGACGGTGGGGGTTGCCATACTGGTCTCTGACACACTGTGGCGGGTCCTGGATTCCTGCAGTTGGAACTCACTGGGGACCATGAACCCACTCGCCTGCTGTGGACACTTCCTACAAGACCTGATTCTAAATCTGGAACCCTGGCTGTCAAGGCTGATGACCTTGGAGAACCCTTATTCCACTCTCTTCATCAAGGCTGTGTATTGTCACCCTGCTTATTTAACTTATATGCAGAGTACATCATGTGAAGTGCCCAGCTGGATGAAGCACAGCTGGAATCAAGATTGCCAGGACAAATATCAATAACCTCAGATATGCAGATGACACCACTCTTATGGCAGAAAGTGAAGAAGAAATAAAGAGCCTCTTGATGAAAGTGAAAGAGGAGAGTGAAAAAGTTGGCTTGAGGCTCAACATTCAGAAAACTAAGATCATGGCATCTGGTCCCATCACTTCATGGCAAACAGATGGGGAAACAGTGGAAACAGTGACAGACTTTATTTTGGGGGGCTCCAAAATCACTGTAGATGGTGAGTGCAGCCATGAAATTAAAAGATACTTACTCCTTGGAAGAAAAGCTATGGCCAACCTAGACAGCATATTAAAAAGCAGAAACATACTTTGCCAACAAAGATCTGTCTAGTTAAAGCTATGGTTTTGCTAGTAGTCATGTATGGATGTGAGAGTTGGACTATAAAGAAAGCTGAGCACTAAAAAATTGATGCTTTTGAGCTGTGGTGTTGGAGAAGACTCTTGAGAGCCCCTTGGACAGCAAGGAGATCCAACCAGTCCATCCTAAAGGAAATCAGTCCTGAATATTCATTGGAAGGACTGATGCTGAAGCTGAAACTTAGCCACCTGATGCAAAGACCCAACTCATGGGAAAAGACCCTGATGCTGGGAAGGATTGAAGGTGGGAGGAGAAGGGGATGACACAGGATGCGATGGTTGACTGGCATCAGCAACTCTATGGACATGAGATTGAGTAAACTCCCAGAGTTGATGATGGACAGGGAGGCCTGGCGTGCTGCTGTCCATCGGATCGCAAAGAGTTAGACACGACTGAGCGACTGAGCTGAATTTGTTTTACACAGGGGAAACTGAGGCTCAAAGGGCCTGTTTCAAGTTACAAATCAGTTTAGTCTTGCGGCCAAGGTGAAACTCTGTTTTCCTAACATGTGAATTGACCCTGGAGTCCCCAACCGGAATGAGGCTCAATCTACTCATGGTCTAAAACCTCAACAAGGATAAGAAAGGGTCTGAGATCCAGGAAATGGAGTTCAAAGTGCAAGAAGACAGCCTCAGGCAGGGGCTTTGGCGAAGGTGGCGCTGAGACACTCTTCTGCCAGATCCTGTGTGGTGCTGCCACCTTCTGTTCAACTAGGAAATTAAACTCAAACTTTGCTGTACTGCTAATGAAATTAAATTTTGTGAAAGACCTGGCCCTTGTTGTATTTCTACCTTTTTTCCTAGCATTTGCTTGGTTTTTCCAAACTCCCTGATCATTAGAGAAAAACGAAGGGACATAGGAAGAGACATGGCAAGTTCACAACCGATTACTTAGAAATTACATTAAAAAACTTCCATTTCTTCTAGATACAGTCTAAAAGATCTGCAGATCTGGAATATTTTATAATATCATTTTCTATGTAATCATTGATTCACAAAACATTCTGAATTAAAATAATAGCAAACATCTGAGTATTTACTGTGTGCAGTATCCATATTTTGTATGGATAAAGTACTTTATAGATGCATAAAGTATCTACACATTATGGGGATTAATTTATATAATCCTCAGTATAACTCCCAAAGATTGTGTCATTATTATCCTCATTTACATATAAAGAAACTGAGCCTTGAGGATGTTGAGAATTTGCTCAAGGTCAAATAGCAAATTGATGATGAGTTGGGAGTCCAGATCATGACATCTCACCTAGAAGGTTGTGATCCTAACCACAAGGCCAGTGGTTCTCAAAGTGTGGCCCCCTAGACCAGAAGCACCATCATTACCTGGAAACCCAATAGGACTGCAAGTTTCCAGGCCCTCCCTACCCCAGAACTTTTGAATCAAGTTCCAAGGACGGGAGCCAGCAGGGTTTTAATCAGCCCTGAGGTAAAAGAATCTGCCTGCAATGCAGAGACTCTGGTTCAATCCCTGGGTCAGGAAGATCCCCTAGAGAAGGAAATGGCAACCCACTCCAGTGTTCTTGCCTGGAGAATCCCATGGATGTTATGCCCGAAGTCCAAGTCCCCAAAACTGAGAGAAATAAGACGTCCACGGCAATGCAAAAGCATAAAGGGGTTTATTGATAGCTCGAGCTGGGTCTCCCACTGGCACCGACACAGCGGCTATAGGGAGGGAGCCCCGAGTTTTGGGCTACACTGCTTTTATAGGGAATTATTCAGGTAAAAGAGTACAAAAGGGGTGTTTAGGCAGGAGGACAACTGATTGGTTACTTAAGGGGATGTTCAAGTTGACAGATAACTGGTTGGTTACTTCCCTCCCTAGGATTTGTGAGTAGATTCTTGGTTGGTTTTTACTTTCAAGGTAAATCACAAGCTCCTGGACATAAAGCTACTGAACAGTATGAAAAGGCAAAATGATAGGATACCAAAAGAGGAACTCCTCAGGTCATTAGGTGCCCAATATGCTACTGGATTTAGGATTAGCAGATGCAAACTATTATATACAGCACAGATAAACAACAAGGTCCTATTGTATAGCATAAGGAACTATATTCAATATCCTGTGATAAACCATAATAGAAGAGATAATGAAAAAGAATGTATATATGACTGAATCACTTTGCTGTACAGCAAAAATCAGCACACTATAAATCAACTGTAAATAAAATTTTTTTAAGTTGAAGAAATTATAAAAATAATGAAAGGGTTGCAGTAATAACGTCAGATAAAAGATTAAGGCAAAAACATTAAAAGAGTTAATGCATGCCTAAGTAATATATATTATTACTGAGGGTACAACTCACTAATAATAACATATTGCTATAATTTTCCATTTAGGTAATTTGATTATGTCAAAACATAATATAGCATATAAAACAAGTATATAAAATATTCAAGAATAAATTTTTAAAGTCAATAGAAGAGAATTAATACAATCTTCTGTAGTGAATCAAGCAGCAAAACAATTATTTTTTAAAATAAAATAATAAAGATACTGAGTTTAATAACCTTATCAGGCTTTGTATCTCCAGTGAAAGAATACAAATACTGTATACCTTGCTTCAGTTGTTAAGACAAGTGGTAATGGATATTCATCAGTAGAAAATCAACCCTGATCTAAGTTTCATAATTTATATACACATTTACTCAAAATGGGTCATTGACTTAAATGTAAAATGTCAAACTATAAAACTTTTAGGAAAAACCTAAGAGAAGCCTTCAGGATCTAGGGTGAAGCAATGAATTCTATGACTGGACACCAAAAGCACGACCTATTAAGGAGAAACTGATCAGACTTCTTGAAAATTAAAAACTTATATTCTACAAAAGGATCCAGCTTTTTAAAAAAAGTTACAGACTGGAAAAAAATATTTACAAATCACATATATGACAAAGACTAAGACCAGTATCTAGAATACATAAAGAACTCTCAAAACTCAGTGATGGAGAAAAAAAAAAAAATCCAATCCATAGTGGGCAAAAGACACAAAAGACATTTCAACAAAGAACTAAACAGATGGCAAATAAGTACATGAAAAGATGTTCAACATCACTACATTAACCACTAGGAAAATGTAAGCTAAAACCACAATGATACACTACATGCCCACTAGAACAGCCAAAATAAAAAACACTGACAGCACCAAGTATACGTAAGGATGTGGAAAAACTGAATAACTCATACATTCATACATACTCATATATTCATACATGGCTGATGGAACTACTAAATGGTGCAGCCATTTTTTCATTAAAAAAAAAAAAAAAAGCCATGCAGACATCTCTGGTGGTCCAGCGGTTAAGAATCTGCCTGCCAATGCAGGGGACATGAGTTTGATGCCTGGTCCAGGAGGATTCCACATGCTGTGGGGCAACTAAGCTCATCTCCACAACTCCTAAGCCAGCACAGTGCAACCACAGAAAGCCTGCATGCAGCAACAAAGACCCAGTGCAGCCAAAAATAAATAAATAGCCAAAACGGAGGCTATATAAAAAAAAAAAAACCTAAACACACAACTCATATGACCCAGCAGTTGTACAACTGGTCATTTATCTCAGAGAACGGAAGACTTAACTCACAAAAAAACCTGTACTTGAATGTTTGTATCAGGTTTACTTCTAACAGCCTCAAACTGGAACAGGCTAAATGACTTTCCATGTGTCAAAGGTTAAACACAAACCGTGGTATGGAGAAAAAGTGAAAAAAGCCAACCTCAAAAGATTACATTCTTTATGATTCCATTTGTGTAATATTCTTGAAATGACAGCTACAGAAACGGAGAAGAGAAGAGTGGTTCCCAGGAGTGAGAGAAGGGGCAGAGACACAAGGAAAATAGGGATGGCTATAAATAAGCAACATGAGGGATCCCTGTGGTTAGGGAAACATTCTGCATCTTGACCATATGATGTCAATATCCTGGTATGACACTGTATTATTGTTTTGCAAGATGTTACCAATAGGGAAAACCAGGCAGGATATATGGAATCTCTCTGTATTATTTCTTATAAGTACATATGGATCTACAGCTATCTCAAACAAAAAGGTTAAAAAAAAATATCAATGTCTTCTACCCCATTAACAAAGCAAATGGGAAATCATGTATGATCCCATCAACAAATGCAGAAAGATAATCTGACAAAATTCAACATCATCCATGATATAAAAAAGGAGCAGTGGCATCTATAAAACAATTATAGATAACATCATATTAATGTTGAAACAATGATTTCTTTCCCCCAAAGACTGGGACAAGGCAAGAATATCTACTCTCACCAGTTCTACTTCTTATTCAACATTATATTATAGGTATTAGCTACTGCAGTAAGAAAAAGAAATAAAAAGCATAAATATTGGAAATGAAGATGTAAAGTTGTTTTTATTTGTAAACTTTATTGTTGGCTGTGCATGTAGAAAACCCTAGGGAATGTATCCACCCCCCTCCCCCTCAAAAAAATCCTACTAATATGAAACTTTAGCAGGGCTTCCCAGGTGGCACTAGTGGTAAAGAACTGCCTGCCAGTGCAGGAAACATAAGAGATACAGGTTCAATCCCTGGGTCAGGAAGACCCTCTGGAGGAAGATATGGCAACCCACTCCAGTATTCTTGCCTGGAGAATCCCATGGACAGATGAGCCTGGTGGGCTACAGTCCATGGGGTCACAAAGAGTCGGACACCACTGAAACAACTGAGCGTGACTTTAGCAAGATCACAGGATACATGCTCAATATAAAATAAACAACTGTATTTTATATAATAGCAACAAACAACCAAAAATGAAACTTCAAAACACTATTTAAAATAGTACTATGGAGAAGGAAATGGCAACCCACTCCAGTACTCTTGCCTGGAGACTCCCATGGACAG
>SJXQ01000450.1:115289-133494 GCA_006408695.1 Aepyceros melampus | reverse complement strand
GTATAAGAGACAGGGGGGTGGCAGGGAGCCGGAGGAGCGGGGCCGAGGCTGAGAACAGCTCCAGCGTCCACAGGATGCCTGGGGCCTCCATCCTGTTGCCAAACCTCAGGTCGGGAAAGACCCCAGGCGAGGGGCCTGGGATACTTTAGAAGAAAATGTCCATTTCAGCTGTGGGTGTCTGAGTGGGGCAGGATGGGTGGGCACGGGCACACAGTGGTGGAGAAATAGGTGGTTGCTGAAGGTCCGGAGGCTGGGGGCAGCAGGAGGGTGAGCCGCCTTCTGAAGGGCAGTTGTGTTTGGATGCTAGAACACGGGCTCAGCCACTGCTTGCACAGCGGTTTTTAGGGCCAGAAATTTATTTGAAATGCTTGCATTCTGTTAGTATTTTCTATAATGTATTTTTTGTGCGTTTTCCCCTAGTTTTTTGTGCAGACTGCTGCACTTGTCTAGCCTGTAAAGTGAGATGTTCTCTGACTTGACTTGGGGAAGCAGATATTCCCTGAAGGTGGATGCAGGCAGAAGCCGGAAAGCCACAGGGAGGCAGCAGAGCTGAGAAGGTGGGCCCTCCTCCCGGGGACCAGCCCCGAGGGGCCCTCTGTGCTCACACCTGGAGGGCACGTGTGCTTGCTGTGCAGGTGCTGGGCTGCTGCTGCTGGGCCCCTGCTTCCGACACCAGACCCCCGCTGCTGCCCCGTGCTGTGTGTGACCAGACTGCCGGCAGCACCTGTGTGTCACACTCTCCGTCCGTCCGTCCAGGCATGTAGTCTCCACACACTTGCCGTGTGTATTTCGCCGGCCTGCACTGTCCATTCTGTGTGGACACAGCTTGCCCCCAGACTTCCTGCGGGAACTGGGATCCCGACCATCTCTCTCCGACCTCCTGGGAGAGCTGGGACCCTGGATCACAAATGAGCCCTTACCTCCTGGGGGATCTGGAACTTTCGAACCACACCCAGCTCATAGTACATCTGGATACCGCATTTGACCAGCTCCAGCTCCGTGCACTCCAGGTCCGAGAAGTGAACTCGTAGATGTCGAACTTGGCGGGGCCCGGCAGCACTTCCTTCTGTGGGAGGGATGGTGGGGCTGAGGGGCGGGCCTGCCGGAGCCCCGTCTGCACCTCAGCTCCTCCAGGATCCTCTGTGCAGCCTCAGACATGCCAGGTGCTCCTTAACTTTGGCCTGCAGCCTGAGGCGCTCTCAGGCCCTCCTGGTTCACCCCTTTCCTCGCCCCTTCTCCCACCAGTGGCCCAGCAGCAAGAATTTGCCCGCTGGGCAAGTGAAGTTGTCAGGGAAACATGAAGACACACACATGCGTAGGCACACGCCGAGACCCGCAAGGACATGTGAACACACGGGCGGGCGGAAGGGCTCACAGGCACACACGATCGCAGGGACGGGCGCCGCAGGACCACCCTCTGCCACCCACGGGGGGCATCTCCCCTCGCTCAGGGCTCCTCGGCCCCCCTGGGCGGGGCCAGACTCTGACCAGGATTTTTCCCAGCTCGTCCTCCTCGCAGTCGGCAGGCTCCTTCCCGAGGCGTTCTCTGGTTGGCTGGGAAAGAAGACGTGCTATGAGGCGGTGATGGCGTCAGCTGCACCCCTCATGGCTGTGGGACTGGGTGATGCCTCGGGGAGCCCCAGCCAGGGCCTCTGGCCTCAGAAATGGTGGCGGTGGCCTCCACACCGGTCCAAGCGCTCTGCCTGGAGGATGATGGTGGAGCCCTCACCCAGCGCGACCGGAGGGCTGGGGTCCCTGCTCGGGGCCTGCGGCCGGGCCGGGAGCCCCCAGGCAGTGCGGCGCGGGCGCGCCGGCCTACCAGGATCAGCTGGATCTCCTCTCGGTCGCATCGCACGTGGTACAGGACCATGTCTTGGGCAATGTCCTTGCGGTTTTCCAGCTTGTTCATCTTGTCGTAGGTGTCAGTGTTAAGCACCGACCACCCCAGGAACTGCGTGAGAGACTGCAGGCGCACGTCAGCCCGCGGCGCCCCGGGCCGGCTCCCGGGCCTGGGCCCCACTGCCGGGGTCGCCTCGAGCCTCGCCGTGACAGGTGCTCACCTCCATCAGGACTTCATCCTGCTCATCGAAGGGCTTCCCGTCCTTCCTGTTGTAAAATGTCGCTACCCCCACGATCTCCTCCTTCTTGTTGACGATGGGCATGGAGAGGACGTTCTTGACGATCCACCCAGAGTCGTCCAGAGGCCCCTCCTAGGAGGAGAGGTGTCCAGAGCTGACCGCTGCCCTGGGTCTGACCCTGGCCGGGGCCTGCTCGTCAGCCAGGGAACATGAACCTCGCTTCTTCTGCCCTCAAAGGGCAGAGGCTGTGTCCCTGCTCCCGTCTGTCGGCCCACCATGCCCGCGAGCCGGCAGTGGCCTCTTCCTGGAAGAGGCGGAAGACGCCCACCAGGACGCCTCACCGAGCGAGCACGGTAGTCATGTCGGCTCCGGCTCTTGGAGGCCCCCCGCCCCCGCGCTTGACCAAATGCTTTGCTGCTAAGTTTCCAATAATTGCCAAACAAGGGGCCTGGCTTCCCCTGGGCCCCACAGACCATGTGGTGGGTCCCCGCTCACACTCCACTCATGGTTGGCCAGTGAAATATGGACCCTGGCCAGCTCCTGGAGGAGGCCCTGAAAGATAAAGCGCAGCGCCACCAGCCCATGTGACCTGGGCCTCCTTTGGAAAAGAGCCCATCCTGGTGGCGTGTCCCCAGAGGGAGCAGATGTGAATCCTCTCCAGGTGCCGCCGCAGCCACCCAACCAGCAGACCCGCGTGCACGGAACGCGTGCTGCCGGTAGCCTGTGAGATCTGAGTTGGTTTCTTAAGCAGCAAAAACGAATTCAGTCCATCATTTCTGAACCACAACATCTTTTTTCCTAAAGTACAGCACACATTCCATTAATGAATAGACAGATACCTGAAAATTGAACATTTCATCGGCAGGGGCATTCATAATATTACAGATCTGAAAAGGGATCAGAAACACAGTTTCACTTGAAGTGGCCAAATATAGAGTATAATTCTAAAACAGACTGTTCAGTCTGATGAGCTTCTATGTAGGCAAAGTGGGGCACACAGGCCTGTGGGAGGGGCTGGGGGACTCACAAAACCGCTTTCTGCCACGTAGGTTGGAAGGCCACTGGCAAGGGCCCAGTGGTCGGCCGGGGGTGAGCTGTGGGGAGAGAAGCAGAGGGCGGTGGGCAGGTGCTCAGGCGTGTGGTGATTCCCTTCCCCGGGCTCTGGGTGGGTGTGGGAAGCTGGCAAAGGCTTGAAGAAGGGGAGGGCAGGCCAGGGCTGGCTGTGGGGACACCTGAGCTGCGTCATGCTTGCTTCTCTACCCGTGAAGAGGCCCCCTCTTCCTGGGAGCCACAGGCTTTCCCCCCGGCAGGCCTGGCTCTGGGTCCCGCGCTCTGCGTGGGCCCCGCAGGGTGGGGTCCTGACGAGCTTCTGGGGCTCCTATAGCTGTTCGGCTGTGGGGCTGGAAGTGCCCGGCCGCCGCCGCCTGCTCTCTCCAGCCTGCCCTCACCTCCGCTGGTCCTGCTGCCCGCTGGCCCCTCCTGTCCCACCCCCTGCTCCCCGGCTACGCAGTGTTGGGCCTCCCTGGAGACTGCCTGCGGGCTGGCCAGGTGAACCAAGATGAGACCCTAAGAGCCTCAAAAGCCAGTCGCTGCTGACAGGGCCACCTGGGCAGCCCCGCTGAGCTATGAGTCCACATCAATGTTCGTGGGACGTCAGGCCTCCTTGTGACCCCAGGCATTGCCTCCCAGACCATTGAGCCAGTCTCCCTTTGTGCTCTGTCCTGCTCACCCTGCGGCGCAGGGAGCGTCAAAGGGTGTGGGAGCGAGCCAGGGGCCGCACACTTCGCCGTGACGGGCCCCCAGCCCCGTCCAGCCCGGGCCCTCGGGTAGCACTTCTCAGAATCCTGACACTTACGGGATGACCTTGATGTCTTCCTTGCCGTGGAGGATGTAGTCAATGACTTTGTAGAAGAGGATTTCCTGAGAAGTAGAGCACAGCAGGCATGAGGGGCTCCCCAGTGGGAACCCCACCACACATACCACACCCCACACACGGCACACCGCAGAAGCCACATAACGACACGCAGCACACACGTGAACTGTGCACACGTGTGGACCATCACTGTCCTGGGACACACATTTGTCTTCCCTCTAGCCACGCCCCCCCACACACACTGGCCTGTACCCGTCACACAAGTGCGTGCAGCTGAGCCAGGCCTGTGTGTCTCTCACACACACACCTGTCTCTCATGTAACTGGGAAGCTGTGGTCAAAGCAGGCCTTTGTGCAGAGATTCCCACAGGTACTTGGCACCCAGAACCCTTGGAGTCCCTGAGACAGCCTGTGGTCCCCGCTCTTGACAGGAGGGGAGACTGGGTCACGGCTCTGACGTGTGACCCTGGTTGGATGCACAGCGTGTGGCTGAGGTATCTGCGCACGTCCCTACCCCACTTGCACCCCCGCGTGGCCCCGCTGGGGCAGATGTTAGAGCAATTTAAGAACAGGGCAGCAGGTCTGCTCAGCCAGAGCAGATGTTGGTCAGTAAACCAGGCTGACAGCCCTCATCAGGACCAGGCCTGGCCCTTGGCCCCAGAGCACTGCAGGGGGCTGGCGCTGGGGAGACATCCTCAGGGGCCTGCCCTCTGGAGCGGTCAGAGAGCCAGGCAGCCCTCCACCCTGTCCTCGCCTCGCCACAGCCTCCTGAGCCTTCCCCCTCGCCCGGCTCAGCTGGGGCGGCCCCTCCCCATGGTGGAGCTGGGCCAGGAAGCCGGGTGCATGGCAGGCCTGCCCCCTGCCTGCGACTTACCCGGCCGTCAGGTGTGCGGGGGCCTGAGTACGCCTGGGCCTCTCCCATCAGCACGGGCCACACGTCAAAGAATTCCTGGAAGAGAAGAGAAGGGAGCGGGGCACCGCCTCAGCGGTGGAGCAGGACGAGGCGGGCCGGGGCCTGTGGGCGCTGGGGCCTCACCTTCTCCTTGGTCATGTCCAGGAGGCCCACTGAGTACCGGTCACAGTTCAGATAGGCCCGTACAGTGTAGAAGGCCTTGTGAAACTGCCTCTCGATGTCTGTCAGCTCCTCAAACACCTTGTTGCCGACCACAGCAGCACCTGGGGGGTGACACACCGCTGCGTCTGTGGCCACACCCCCGTCGGCACAGCAGCACCTGGGTGAGGGCTGCCACACCCGAGACACGCACTTTCACACGCGCACATGGAGCCCGGGACGCAAACAGTGGCGCCTCTCCTGGCGTCTCTGCAGGGTGCCAGCACCCGAGGTTTGATCCAGCAGGTGGCCCTGGCTCCCTGCCTCAGGGTCCCCGGAAGCTTCCTGGCAGGTTAGTTCTCCAGGCTTTGGCTACATCCCTTCCACTCACTCCTCGGTGCTGGCCTCAGGCTGTGGTGGTGAGTGAATGAAAATTTAGATCAATTGCCACGAGCTTGAAAGGCAGAGATTTGAAAGCCAGCCCTCCATAACTAGCCTGTGAGAAGCTGGGGCTTGAGAACATGAATTTGTTGGTTTCTGGACGTCAGGCGCTTTTGTGGTCTCTGCAAAGCAAGTTGAGAGTGAGAACGCACTGACACGCTCTAGGAGGGCCTGGCCAGACCCTGCCCGGGACATCAGCCCCCAACCGGGCTGGCTGCTGTGCAGGGTCAGCCTCCGCTCGACCTCCTCAGCCACGGCCCGGCCCGGCCCTCTAGGCCCCACCCCTTCACACACACTCACCACCTCCCCGCCTTCTGACCTGTAAGGAGGGTGGCCTGGTGCCGGTCCCTCCTCCTCCATCACGAGGAGCCAGCCTCCTTGCCTGGCTCCCTTTCTGCCAGTTTGCGAGCGTGTGTGACAATGTGTGCCTCTGAGAGGACTGTGTGCACGGCAGTCACCTGTGCTTCTACCCCCAGAGGCCTGCTGAGCTCCTTGGCACCAGTCCTGGCACCAATGTCGAGGGGTGGGCAGCTGGGTGCCCAGGTATGTTATGGACAGCTGAGCTTGGGGGTGGGGGTGTCTGGGCTGCAAGCCTAATTTTTGAGTCATCTGAGTACTTCAGTCCCCAAACCTGTCCTCTAGGAGAGGGGCAGAGTGAGGAGGAAAGGACGCGGGCATCACAGCACAGCTTAAGGGAGACCTCCCTCCAGCTCCACCTCACCCCTTCAGTGCTGCAGCTGGACCAAGAGCCAGTCCCCACACTGGACGCTGCCCTGAAGCAGGCTCTATCATGGCCCCGAGGAAATGGGTGTTCAGCGGACCAGGCAGCGTGTCCACCATGGTTTGAAGCCAGGTGTGAGGCCCACCCCAGGCCTCTGCCTTCCTCTTCTTCCTTTTTCTCTCTGACTTGAGTCTGGGGTACCGTTTGATGGGATGAGGGCATCTTAGGGGGTACCTGTAACCACTGCCATACCAGGCTTTAGAGCATTCGAGCCCCTAAGAAGGTCCTCAGCCCCCAGCCAACACCCGATCCCTCCTGGGACTGCCGCACTGACTGCTGAGTGTTCTAGAACTTTGTCTAAATGAATTCATGCAGTGCCTGTCCCACGCCCGTCCCCTCTGCCTGTCCCATATCTGTCTGGGGTGGCTCTTCCCCTAGTCTGCCCTCCCCGCTCTGTGGGCCCTTGGACTGCTTGTCTTGACTGCTGCAAACTGTGCTGTCTTGTGGTGCCCCTGGAGCCCCTTCTCTGTGTGAGTGACCAGGAGCCTGTGGTCGGCAGGAGCTGCAGTGTAGCCCTTCACAGATTCGTCAGGGGTGCTCCTTTTTTACGTTCCAAGAAGAAATCTGGGAGGGGCCACCTGGTGACCCTGGAAGTGAGGGGCACCCAGGTGCACCTGGGGACAGACAATGCGGAGGCCTGCATCGCCCCGAAGAGGGGAGGCAGCCTGTGAGGCCTGCGCTCATGCGCGTACTGTGGGGAATATCAGGCTGCTGGGAGGGCAGGGGGCAGATGGGAAAGGTGACTCAGAGGCCCTGGGCAGCTTGAGCTCCCAAGGCCCTTATTTAGGGGCAAGTTCTTGAATCTTAAAGAATTTTGAGAGTCAGTTGTTAAACACAGCCATTATTCAAGTTAAATAATGTTAACTTAAAAATTAAGAAAATTAGGGAATTCCCTAGCTGTCTAGTGGTTGGGACTTTGTACTGTCAATGCGAGGGTTTGGGTTTGATCCCTGGTCAGTGAACTAAGATCCCACAAGCCACATGGGCAAAGAACGGAAAGAAAGGAAAAGAAAGAAGTCACGTTAAGGCAGAAATAATGAGCATGTGAACGCGCGCCTCCCCAGCGTGCCACCACAGGCAACTGTTAGCCGCCTGCTGTGTGGCTCTGACAGTGGAAGGAAGGGTCGCCCTGTGCTACTCCTCCCAGCCACGCGTCCAGCGACGTCAGAGTGGGAGCCGCAGGGACAGAGCTGCACGGCCCGGGGGGTGAGCCCGCCCCGCCTTGCTGCCTCCACTCACGTCCTGACTTCCACACCCTCCCACGTGTTCACAGACCAGGAGTACGGGACAGCTTTGAGCCCGGTTGCTCCTTATGCAGCCTTGTGAACTGGGGCGCCTCCCGCCTCATCCTGGGAGCAGCAGTGCACACAGCCAGCAGGCTGTGGATGAAAGCATGGCCCTGGCAGCATGGAGCCAAAGTTCTGTACCCCAGGGCCTCTCGTCCGGCTGGTACTGCAACATGGGCAGTGGGAACCGCAGCCACAGCTGGCCGGTCGGCCTCACGCAGCACATCTGAGGAAAACTCCAACATCCCAGGGCCAAGTCGGTGATTTCTTTATTGTTTCTCTTGCCTCTGGCTAAAGTGGCCAAGACACCTTCAAAAAAGGGTTGATGGGAGCCCCTGAGGCGGAGTCCAGGGGAAGTGTGACCAGGGCTGACTGGAGGTGGTTCTTGACCGGGGAGGGGCCTCGGGCCCTGGAGGACTGCTGAGATCTACGCGAGGGCGGGCAGGCCCTAGGCACAGAAGGGCTCCCCTACAGCGTGAGGAAGGAGTGGGCACCAGACTGAGTTGCGGGCAATGTGGGAGCCAGGCTTTGTTCATTTCAGTCTTTCCTTTTCAAAGAGAGCTGTGAGGTGGAGCTGCGAAGTGATCAGAGCTCTTTAAAATGCTGTTCAGAGTGTAAGGTCTCAGAGGTGGCTTTCTACTGGGGTTAGGCGACATCTGTGTGGAAACAAAGTATTTAATTGAGACATGAATGCCCATTGTTGGAAATCCCCTTTATAACTCTCACATCTGTACATGAATGTGGTCTGAAGAGCTGGAAACATCGGGTGTCTGGATGGTCGTGTTTCCTAAGCATCAGGGATTCATTTGCTGGAATGATATTTACTGCCTGCCTTAGGACTGGTATAACTGGACGATAGAACAGACAAAAATGCCTGACTCTTAGATTCATTTTCTAATGTGGGGACTTCAGGCTAGAACATAAACAAGCAAAGCAGCCAGATGGCTTGTCACAGGGAGATGAGCAAATGCAGGGGGTCCGGCAGGTGGGAGTGGGGGAATGCGGGGCTGGAGTGAGGAGGGGCTCAGGTCAGGGGAGGCCCGTCCACAAAGGGGCCGTGGGGTGTGAAGGGCAGTGTTCTTGGCAGAGGGACCAGCAAGTCCATAAGCCCTTGAGAGGAGCATGGCTGGGGCAGGATGGTGGAGTAGGGAGAGGTGGGCAGGGGCCGCAGGAGAGGCCCTGAGGGCCCCCCAGTGATAGGGCCCAAGTTTTCAAAGTGTGGCTCTGACTGAGCTGAGCTGGGGTGGCTAACGAGAGAGGCAGAAGGAGCGGGCCCTGAGGCAGCATGCAGGAGGAGGAGCTGAAAAGTGAGGGCATCCAGAGCAAGGGCTAGGGGCTCAGAACATGACAGGCAGAGAATGAGAAGCCTGGCTTCTCCTAAGATCCACCTTCCCTGGAGGGAACACAGCCCCTGGGTGAGATCTGCTGGGGGAAGGTGTGTGTGGTGGGGCAGAGTCCAGAAGATGCTCCCAGACTTGCCTCCCAGGCCCACAACTGGGCTGTGTGGGGTGGGTTTGAATCTTGACCTGAGGCCACTGCTTGAAGCTGCAGATAAGAATCTGGGGAAATGTCTTCACAGCAGTTAGGTTAAGGGGCCTGGCTGAGAGGAAGCTGAGAGAAAGGCAGCTTCAAAGCCAGGGTAGGATGAAAGCCACTCAGAACCCCTCCCAGGGGGATGGCTAGGCCTCACAAAGGCAGAGGAGCACACAGTGAGCATATGGGAAGAAATAAGGGCTGGAATTTAAGGAAATACTTGAATACTACCACCCAAGAGGTTCAACACACACCAAATGGGATGAATTCAAAGACATCAGACTATAATCCAGCTGTCGAAAGATGGAGAGACTGTTGAAAACAGTGGGAGAAGAGACGCATCACACACAGGGGATCCTCACTGAGTTTATCAGCAGATTTCTCACCCGCTCTCATTTCAGCACGGAATCTGCTGAAACTCTGGGGACTAGAAGGTGTAAGGTGCTTTAGTTGCTAAGTCGTGTCCGACTCTTGCAACCCCATGGACTGTAGCCTGCCAGTCTCCTCTGTTCGTGGGATTCTCCAGGCAACTCCACTCCACTGGAGGGGGTTGCCATTTCCTTCTCCAGAGGATCTTCCCATCCCAGAAATCGAGCCTGGGTCTCCTGCATTGCAGGCAGATTCTTTACTGACTGAGCTGGTCTTCTCAATCCAGGCATCAAACCCAGCTCACTCATGTTACAGGCGGATTCTTTACCAACAGGGCCACCAGGGAAGCCCAATCTGGTGTATTCAAAGTGCTAAAATTAAAGAAAAAACCTGTCAATCGAGAAGCTTGTATCTGGGAAAACTGCCCTTTAAGAGTGATGGAGAAAAACAAAAGTTGAGGGAATAAATGACCATTACAATTTCCCGGCAAGAAAAGCCCTCCAGGTAAAATGAAAGGACCTCAGAACTAGAATTATTATAACAATGAAAACTAAAATATTGCTGAAATAAATTAGAGAAGACATAAATAGTTAGAAAGACATTCTTTGCTTATGAAGTAGGAGACTCAGTGTTGTTACAATGTCAATGCTACCCAAAGTAGCCTACAAGTTCAATGTAATCCCTATCAAAATCTCAATGGTGCTTTTGCAGAAGTATAAAAACACATTCTGGAGTTCATATTAGCAGCTCAAGGGATCTTGAATAGTTAAAACAATCTTGAGAAAGACTAAAGCTGGAGGACTCATATTCCTGATCTCAAAGCATAGTACAAACCTACATTAATCAGAACATGATACTGGCATAAAGACAGCCATATAGACCAATGGAATGGCTTATAGAGCCCAAAAA
This sequence comes from Aepyceros melampus, assembly GCA_006408695.1. NCBI lineage: Eukaryota > Metazoa > Chordata > Mammalia > Artiodactyla > Bovidae > Aepyceros > Aepyceros melampus. Next base: position 123,174 of record SJXQ01000450.1, on the reverse strand, counting down.
TAAACCCTGGCATATATGGTCAAATTATTTTTGACAAAAAATCCAAGACCATTCAATGGGGAAAGAGGTCAGTTCAGTTCAATTCAGTCACTCAGTCATGTCTGACTCTTTGCGACTCCATGAATTGCAGCACGCCAGGCCTCCCTGTCTATTACCAACTCCCAGATTTTACCCAAACTCATGTCCATTGAGTCAGTGATGCCATCTAGCCATCTCATCCTCTGTTGTCCCCTTTTCCTCCTGCCCCTAATCCCTCCCAGCATCAGAGTCTTTTCCAATGAGTCAACTCTTCGCATGAGGTGGCCAAAGTACTGGAGTTTCAGCTTTAGCATCATTCCTTCCAAAGAATACCCAGGGCTGATCTCCTTCAGAATGGACTGGTTGGCTCTCCTTGTGAAAGAGTAGTCTTTTCAACAAATGGTGCCAGGAAAACTGGGTACCCACATGCAAAATGATGAAGCTGGACCCTAACCTCATATGATAAGCAAAAATTAACTCAAAACAGATCAAGACCTAAATGTAAGATCTAAAACTATGAATTTAGAAGAAAATATAGGAAAAAAGCTTCCTGACATTGGATTTGGCAATGATTGCTTCAGTTCAGTCACCTAGTCATGTCTGACTCTTTGCCACCCCATGAACCGCAGCACGCCAGGCCTCCCTGTCCATCACCAACTCCCAGAGTCCACCCAAACCCATGTCCATTGAGTCGGTGATGCCCTCCAACCATCTCATCCTCTGTCATCCCTTTCTCCTCCTGCCCTCAATCTTTCCCAGCATCAGGGTCTTTTCAAATGAGTCAACTCTTCACATTAGGTGGCCAAAGTATTGAGGTTTCAGCTTCAACATCAGTCCTTCCAATGAACACCCAGGACTGATCTCCTTTAGGATGGACTGATGGACTTGCAGTCCAAGGAACTCTAAGAGTCTTCTTGCTTATATCTGATTGCTTAGATATAACATTATGACTGACAACAAAAGAAAAAATAGACAAACTGGACTTCCTGAAAATTAAAAACTTTTGTGTATTGAAAGACATCATTAACAGAGTCAAAAGGGAGGGAGAAAATATTTGCAAATCACACATCTGGTAAGAGATTAATACAAAGATTATGCAGAGAACTACTAAAATTTAACAACAAAGACAACCAGATTAAAAAATGGGCAAAGAACTTGAATAGACATTTCTCCAAAGAAGAAAATGCAAATGGCCAGTAAACACGAACAGACGAACAGTGTCAGTGATCACTGGGGGAACGCCAAGCACAGCTACAGTCACAACTGACACCTGTTAGGATGACCACTGTTAAAACCAAAACAGAAGATGAGCATTGGCAAGGAGGGGGAGAAACTGGGGCCCTTCTGCACGGCTGGTGGGAGCGTAAAATGGCACAGACACTTTGGAAGACGGTACGGCGGTTTTTTAAAAATTATACAGAATCACCATACGATCCAACATTTCCACTTCTGGTCATGCACTGAAAAGAGTCGAAAGCTGGATTTCAAAGGGGTGTCTGTGCTCCCATGTTCACAGCAGCATTATTCATAATAGCTAAAATCCTGGAGCAACAAAAGTGTCCATCAACAGATGAATAGAGAAGCAAAAACGTGCTATATACACGCAATGGTATACTACAGTGGTATGCTATTCAGCTCTAAAAAGGCATAAAACTCTGAGCATGCTCCGACATGGATGAACCTTGAGGACATTCTGCTCCGTGCGATAAGCCAGTCACAAAAAGACAGATGCTGCAGGGACCCACTTACATGAGCTAAAATCATAGAGACAGGGGATAGAACATGGCTTCCAGGGCCTGGGACGGGGGATCTGGGGAGGTGGTGTTTAAAGAGGATAGAGTTCCAATTTGGGAATCTGTACAGAGTTCTGAAGATGGATGGTGCTGGTGGTTGCCTGATATGAATGTACTTAATGCCGCTGAACTGAGATTAAAAATGATTAAGACAGTCACACACACACCCTGCAGCCCTCACCCCAAATTTTGTCTTCCTTTTCTGGGGACTGGTGATGACTATTCTGTTAGGCCTCCTGTTTGGCCCCTGTTTCATCTCTGACAGGGTCCAATAGTTTCAGATTAAATTGCTGTTACTACAAGGATACAGCATAGATAATTCTGATACAGAACTCAGATCCAGATACAGATTTCAGACACAGAAACCTGTATACAGATACAGAATACCTCATCAAGGTAGAGCAGGTCGAGAGAGACTTCTGCTCTGCTAGGCAGGACGGTGCCCACATACAGCAGGAAGTAGTCACAGAAGGAAGCGACCTCTGCCCCAGTTCCCAAAAAGTGTCTTGAGTGTGAAGTCTCTCGGGGGGAGCTGTTGAGGGAGCACACTGACTGGAACCGCCCACCCCGGCCAGGCACCGTAGTCACCCTGCTGCTGCTGCTGCTGCTGCTGCTGAGTCGCTCCAGTCGTGTCCGACTCTGTGCGACCCCACAGATGGCAGCCCACCAGGCTCCCCCGTCCCCGGGATTCTCCAGGCAAAAGCGCTGGAGTGGGTTGCCATTTCCTTCTCCAATGCATGAAAGTGAAAAGTGAAAGTGAAGTCGCTCAGTCATGTCCGACTCCCAGCGACTCCATGGACTGCAGCCCACCAGGCTCCTCCGTCCATGGGATCTTCCAGGCAAGAGGGACATGAGTTATTTATGACAGGAGGTCCTGGTAATGAACACAGAACTAATAAGCCACCAACTAGAAGAGTCGGGAAAGGTCAGAAAGAGACACGTGTGCCTGAGCGCCTCTCAGAACCCTTCCTGCTGGCATTCATCTTGGCTGATCAATGTGTGCACCACCAGGAAGAACTCTAAATCACAACGACTAGCCAAAGACGACCTGGACATGAGTCCCGTCCCCATGGAACCCAAGACGGAGAGCCATGTGGCGGAGCAGCCCTCCTGGTCCCCTCCCCTGCTGCTCTCTGCGGGGCCCTTTCCCAATACTTCAACAACAAGTGTAGCAAACTGGCCCCATGCTGTCTTTACATGTTAAGTCCAGACATTCAAGAAGAGCATAAAATTACTATGAGCATCATCTCTATTGCCAAAGCCAGTAATGTGATTGTAGAGAAATAGACACAATGTAATCCACTGTCATTCAAAAACAAAACAAAACAAACAAACAAAATGGGATTGAGGGAGTAGCTTTTAATGTGTATTTTATCACAAGGAAAATAATTGGGAAAAAAGTAAAAGAATGGAAAAACATATACCATGCTAACACCAATCAAAAGAAAGCTGAGGGGGCTATGTTAAGTTTATACAAAGCAGAAGAAAAGATCTTTCTTCTTCAAGAGGGACATTACATAATGATAAAGCAGTCATTTCTCCAAGGAGACATTACTCCTTAACGTGTATACCCCTAACAGCAGAGCATCAGATTGCATAAGGTAAAACCTGATGGCACTGCAAGACACACAGGTGAGTCCATTATCATAGCTGGAGACTTCAGTGCTCTTTTTTCAGTTAATTGATAGATCCTGCAGGCAGAAACTCAGTAAGAAAATAGTTGAACTAAACAGCAATGGCTACAGTGAATATCTGTAGGCAGTTTCATCCAGCAAGAAGAGCAGAACCCACATTTTTCTCAAGGTCACAGGGAACGGTCAACAATATAAACCGTATTCTGGGCCACAAAACATGTCTTGACACATTGAAGAGAACTAAAAATCATGAGAATACACTGTCATACCACAGGCAATGAACTAGAAATCATTAACAGAAAGGTAGTTGGAAAATTCCAAAATAAACAATACACTTTTAATTAATATATGGATCGAAGAAGAAGTCTCAAGAGAAATTTGTAAAGATTTTAAGCTAAATGAAAATACAGCTTATCAAAGTTTGTGGGATAGCATGAAAGCAGGGCTTGGAGTGAAATTTGTGGCATTGATTGCATGTATTAGAGAAGAAAAACAGTCTAAAATCAATAATTTAATCCTAGGAAACTAGAAAAAAAGATTATTTAAGCCTAAAGCAAGCAGAAGGAAATGACCAGTAAGTAACAAATATTAAAAACAACACACTCCAGTACTCTTGCCTGGAGAATCCCAGGGACAGGGGAGCCTGGTGGGCTGCCATATATGGGGTTGCACAGAGTCGGATACGACTGAAGCGACTTAGCAGCAGCAGCAGCAGTATGCCCCCAAATTTGATAACCTAGATTAAGTAGTTTAGATTAAATGAATGTTTCAATGCTTTGAAAGACACAAACTACCAACACCAACATAAGGAGGACAGAATAATCTGAATAGACTTGTAAGTATTAAATATATTGGATCAATAATTAATAATCTTCCAAAAGAAAGCACCAGTCTCTGACAGTTTCACTGGTGAATTGTACAAAACGTTTAGGGATGAAATCATGCCAATTCACAGCAATCTTTTCCTGAATATAGAAGCAGAAGGAAAACCTCTAAACCTATTCTTTGAGGCCAGCATTACCTTAATACCCAAACCAGATAAACACATTACAAGAAAGAAAACTACAGGCCAGAATCTCCCATGAACGCAGGTACGAAAATTCTTAATAACGTATTAGCGGAACCCGCTCGGTAGCACAGGAAAGTGGTTATCTCCACAGCTGAGTGGCGGCGCACCTGCCCGGTGGGCACGGCTGGGCCAGCGTTGGAGGGTCGGTAACGCAGCCCTCCGCATCATCGCGCAGGACAGGAGACATTAACACGCCTACATCAGCTGGTGGAGAAAAGCATTGGCAGAAGCCAGCCCTCACTCAGAATAAAATCCCTAAGCAAAGTGTAAATAGAGGGTAAGTTTGTCAGCTAGAAAAAATTCTACAGAAACCCTTCAGCGAATGTCATATCTGATGGTGAGAGACTGGTTCTTTCCTAACATCAGGAGCAAGGCAAGGACGGCCACGTCCCCACTCAGGGCAGCATCGTACTGAAAGTCCTGGCAGGTACGCTGAGACAGAGAGAAAGAACAACGAGCAAGATGGGGAAGCAAGGAACAAAACGCTCTTTGCTTGATATGACATGATCATTCATGGGAAAATACCAAGGGATCAATTTTTAAAACTTCCTGGAACTAACTATTGTCTTAAGGTTATAAGATAACAAAGTTGACATGTAGCGAAAGTTGGTTGCTTCCCTTTATATGAGCAGTGACCAGCTGGCACTGGAAACTAAAGCCACAATACCACTTACATCAGCATCAAATTAGATACTCAGGCACAAAGTAACTCAGTATGTACTGAATCCATATGCAAAACTGACAAAACTCTGAAGAAATCAAGGACAATCTAAATAGACAGATATTCTCCATTCATGAACTGGAAACTCCTTATTGTTAAGACGCCACTTTTTCTCAACCTAATGTGCAGATCTAATCCAGAACCAGTTAAAATGTCAGTGAGCTATTTTGTGCATAAGGACAAACTGATTTTAAAATTTATATGGAAAGGCAGAACCCACAAAACAGCCAGCACAATACTGCAGGGAAAAACGTTGGAGAGTTGCCATTCCCATCTTCAAGACTACGAAGCTCTAGTGGCCAGTACAGCGTGGTGTTGGTGAAAACCAGGAACACGGGTCAATGGAACTGAGTAGAAAGCCCGGAAACAGATGCACACCAACCAGTCAACTGCAGCTCAACAAAGAAACAGAGAAATTCAGTGGGAAAAAACTGACTGCTGCTGGAACGATTGGATGTCATGTGCAAAAAACTGTATGTAGACACAAACCTTACGCCTTTCTTGAGATAAACTCACAGACCTAAGTGTAAAATGCAAAGCATAAAACTGCTAGCAGGTGACAGAGGACAAAGTCTAGATGACTTTGGGTTTGTTGAGGAGTTTTAAGATGTAACGCTCAACTGCAATCCATCCTAGCAAACTTATTTAATATATTATGTTTATTAACACATTAATTATATTATAATTAACATTATATTTAAATTAACACTATTAATATCAATATTTTATCAGATATATTATACTTAATATATCAATTTATATTAAACTAATTTATTAAAATTAAAAACATATTTTCAACTCATGGACAGTGGTTATCAAGGGGAAGCGGGAGCGTGGGGTTCGCAGATGTGAGTCACTATATATAGCATAGGTAAACAGCCAGGTCCTCCTATGCAGCACAAGGAACTGTAGCCAATACCCTACGATAAACTATAATGGGAAAGAGTATTTGAAAAAGAATGTACACACATATATAACTGAATCACTTGGTTATATAGCAGAAATCAACATAACATTGTAAATCAACTATACTTCAATTTAAAAAAAGAGAATCTAAAACTTTTTCCCCAAATATACTGGTAAGAGAATGAAAAGACAAGCTATACCACTGGAGAAAATATTTGCAAAATACATATCTGATAAAGGACTTAAAACCCAGTGTTACTAAAAAGTCTTGACACTAAACAATAAGAAAAAAAAAATCTGATTTCAAATGGGCAGAAGATATGAACAGACACCTCGCCAAAGAGCAGGAAATACAGGTGACAAGTAAGTACATGAAAAGACATCCGAGTCACTTGTCATTAGAGCTGCGAATTAAAGCGACAGTAAGAATGGCCGAAACCTAAACACTGGCAGAGAGGCAGGCAGAGCCGGGGGACTTCCGCTCGCTGTTGCTGGGGACGTGGAACAGGACAGCCACTTTGGGACAGTGTCTCACGAAGGTAAACACAATTATGCACAATATTATCCAGCAGTCACACTCCTTGGTATTTACTCAATCGAATTGAAAACTCATGCCCACACAAATACCTGTCCACAATGTTTATAGCAGTTTTATTCATGATTGCCCCAAACCGGAAGCAATCGAGACGTCCTTCCCTGGGCGAATCGATAAGTAAACTGTGATGCACCCAGTCTTTGGTATATTATTCAACAATGAAAGGAGCTGGGCTACGAAGCCGTGAAAAGACACTCAGGAATGCGTTTTATCCAGTGAAAGGAGCCAGTCCCGAAACGCCCCACGCTGTGTGATTCCAAGTATATGACAGTCAGCAAGAGGCAAAGCCATGGACACAGTGGCAACAGCGGCTGTCAGGCTTCGGTGGAGGCGGGGGTTTTGGGTGGTGAAATGCCTCTTTATGACGCTGTCACGGCAGGGACACGCCATGATGCCCTTGTCGGGATCTACAAGAAGCTGCGGCACAAAGAATGAACTGTAATGTTTGCAAATAAGAAATCACTTAGTGGATTGGCGGGTTCCAGGAAAGAAAGCAGACAAGAGCACGCAAGAGAGCTCCTCACGGAAGGGGCAGGGAGGGCACTGCCCTCGGCGTTCTGGAAACGATGGCGTCTGCAAGAGCAAAGGCAGAGGAGTCACACGCTCTGGGCTCTGGCGACGGACTTGCCTCCCGCGGGTGCCAGGCTACACGCGCACGGAGGCCGGACAGCCCAAGCCAAGAGCGGAGCGCAGGCGCAGGTGGCCGCCTGCAGAAAGCCGCTCAGCTGTGCCCCGCCGCCCGAGGGCCTGGAAGCCGCGCCAGGGTCACGCCTGCTGCTCCGGACGTTGTTTCTGACTGTCTCCAGCAAAAGGAGCCAGTCCCCTTGAGGAATGGGTAATTCCAGGACTGGGCAGGAAAATACAAAGGAGACGGGAGCATTTTGCAGAGAGGAAGGGTGCGCGAGTCGGACACGACTGAGCAGCTGAACTGAACTGAACTGAACTGAACTGAGGGGTGCGCGAGAGTAAGGAGGTTACGTGGGAAGCACTCAGGATGCCCAGAAGCCTGAAAGGAAAATCCCACTCACCCGCCCACCAACCGAGCAAAAGCCACCCAGAGAGATGGGGTCGGTGGGCATGGCAGAGGGCACAGGAGCCACTGAGAAAACGAGCTGAACAACATAACCAGTCCAGTCATGCTGGGTTACA